>MU226705.1:1096569-1112405 GCA_018584345.1 Thuja plicata
TATACACATGTGTGTATATATATGTATGTGTATATATACACATGTGTATATACACACTATGTATATATATGTGTGTATACATGTGTGTATATATATATATGTGTGTGTGTATATATATATATATGTGTGTGTGTGTGTATATACACATGTGTGTATATGTGTATGTGTATATATGTGTGTATATGTATATGTGTATATATGTACACAAGTTAAAAATACATATTATTCAAATTAATTAAAAAAATAAAAAATAATCCTTATTCCAATTCTACAATATGGGATCCAAACGGAGAATAGCTTATTCCAGCTTTCATTTTTAGAATTAATTAATCTGAGAATAGGTCCTTATTCTGGAATAGGCCTATTCTGGA
This sequence comes from Thuja plicata, assembly GCA_018584345.1. Taxonomy (NCBI): domain Eukaryota; kingdom Viridiplantae; phylum Streptophyta; class Pinopsida; order Cupressales; family Cupressaceae; genus Thuja; species Thuja plicata. The sequence goes on from MU226705.1 coordinate 1,096,941, forward strand.
TAAGTTAATGCTATGCACCAAACGGGCCTAAATTTATAAGAAAGGGATGCTTCTGGTCTAGTAAGGACAAGATTGAATGTGAGTATAAACTCTTACAAGTTTGTTTGGGTGCTGGAATACTAAATGAAGATGCAATTCTGGAAGATACTTATTCTGAAAATGATTTCTGAGCCTATTTGTTTCCTAGAATATGACCGGAATTGGCATTATCTAATTCTGAATAATGCCAAATTCCATGTTTGGGTTCTTGGAAAAATTCTCATTTTGCCCCCGAAATGGGAATATCATCTTTAACCTAAATAGGTGGAATTGGAGTTTCAAAATAAGTGGAATGGGAATTCCAATTTTTAGAAAACCAAATTTAATATTTCGTGGGATCCGTGACTATAAAGATGTATATTATATTGCTATAAGAATGTATATATACATGTGCATATATACACATGTGTGTATATATGCACACATGTATATATGCATGTGTATATATACACATGTGTGTGTATATACACATGTGTATGTGTGTATATGTGTGTATATATACACACATATATGGTGTGTGTATATGTGTGTATATACACATGTGTATATATATGTATTTATAGACACATGTATGGTGTGTATATATGTGTATATACACATGTATGTATATATACACAAATGTGTGTATGTGTATATATATACACATGTGTGTGTATGTGTATACATGGATACACACTTGTATGTGTAGATGTATGGTGTGTGTATATATACATAAATGTGTGTATATGTGTATACACACGTGTGTATGTGTGTATATGTACACAAATGTGTGTATATGTGTGTATGTGTGTATATGTGTATACATGTGTGTATATACACACATATACATGTGTGTGTATATATACATGTGTATATACACACATGTATGTGTGTGTATATACACATATGTATACACACTATATTCAAAGAAATTAAAAAATAAAGAATTAAAATTTCTTATGCATCTTCTCATTCATCTTCCGAGTGAACCAAATAGGTAAGACCATATTCCAAATTTTATTTTGAAAATAAGCATCTTCGTGAATATGCAGCATCTTCCTGAATTGACCATATCTAGAATATGGTATTCTAGCACCCTCATTGCATTATTCCCAATCGAAATATAGGTCAATATAATAATAATGTCAATTCATAATATTTTATTCCCAATCGAAGATTGTGCCACGTTCTCTACCGGGTTGTCTACAGCTGTACTGCCTAGCTTCATGCCATGAAATAAGCGCATCGATTCATCTTAGTTTTCGTTGACTGTGAATTAAGGTTTTTCTAATTGGAACAAAGAGAAGTAAGGTCGTATATTAGACTTTTGGTTTGGGTTCACGTTTTCGCATGCTCGACGACTCTAAGGGCCCGTTTGGCAGCTAGAATACCATATCATGGATATGGTCAATTCAGGAAGATACTGCATATTCATGAAGATGCTTATCCTCAAAATGAAATCCGGAATATGGTCTGACCCGTTTGGTTCACCCGGAAGATGAATGAGAAGATGCATTAAGGAATTTTAATTCTTTATTTTTTAATTTCTTTGAATATGGTGTGTATATATACACACATGCACACATGTGTATATATACACACATGCACACATGTGTATATATACACACATGCACACATGTGTATATATACATACATACATGTGTGTGTATATACACATGTATATATATGTGTATATATATACACATGTGTATATGTGTATATACACACATGTATACACATATACACACATACACACATATACACACATTTGTGTACATATACACACATACATGTGTGTATACACACATGTGTGTATATACACATACAAGTGTGTATCCATGTATACACATATACACATGTGTGTGTATATACACACATGTGTGTATACTCATATACACACATTTATGTATATATATATACATATACACACATGTGTATATATACACACATACATGTGAGTATATATACACACCATACATATACACATACAAGTGTGTATCCATGTATACAAATATACACACATGTGTATATATATACACATATATATATACACACATGTGTATATACACACACGATACCTGTGTGTATACATACACACATATACACACATACATGTATGTATATATACACACATATGTGTATATACACACATATATGTATGTATATATACCCACATGTGTATATACACATGCATATATACACATGTGTGTATACACACATGTATATATATACATCCTTATAGCAATATAATATACTTCTTTATAGTCACGGATCCCACGAAATATTAAATTTGCTTTTGTAAAAATTGGAATTGGAATTCGAAATTCCAATTTCACCTATTTAGGTGGAAGATGATATTCCCATTTTGGGGACAAAATGAGAATTTCGGAATTCCAAATCCATTTTTTTTCAAGGACCCAAACATGGAATTTGGCATTATCCAGAATTAGATAATGCCAATTCCGGTCCAATTCCTGCTACCAAACGGGCCCTAATATCTTCACGTTCTTTTGCGCGCTCCTCGACTTTTTGCATGGGCATTATAGGATATTATCTATTTAATTCACACTAACTGTGGCATGTTCCACACATCTGGTTCATTCGATAAAATTATCACTCTATTACCTAGTAAGGATCCTTTTCATAAGTTTAAAATTAAATGAGCGTAGTATTTATTAAATGAGCATAGTGTTTAAAGTAGAGAATAGTGGAGTGCAATTTGGAGCTTTTCTTCAAATTCCTAAGAAAATGGTTAGAAATAATTTCTCAAAGAGATGTAATCACATGGTATGTGATGTTTGTCTAGGATATGCATTGTCTTTAATATAAAAGGAAAAAATAGAAATCTATACTTTCAAAAGTAAAAATATATAATATACTATATTGTGAATGGTTATTGTAGTTCATTTGTTTACATTGTACAAAGTTGAAGAAATTTATGTTTTCTTAGAGAAACTAAAATCAAGTTGGCTGGTATAGCTCAAGATGGAATCACCTCCATGCCTTATGCTCCTCAAATGGATTTACATTCATCTCTTTTTTCTTTGCCCTTTTCTCGATTTTCTTCTATAGATGTAGTTGGCAAAGGGCATCTTCTCCTTTTCTTCAACAAGGACATTGACATAAGTTAACACCTAGGACGACCGTTGTACTTGAAGTAAATCTTCAATTAATGGTAATAGTTTTAATGAACTACCAAATTATTTGTAATTGACATCTATATCCTCATCTCGACTTTGACTATTATATATGCTCTATCCTAGGGCCCGTTTGGGTGTTGGAATACCAAATGCTGGATATAGTCAATTCTAGAAGATGCTGTAATTCTGGAAGATACTTATCCTGAAAATGATTTCTGAAATATGGGGTGGACCCATTTGGTTCACCCGAAAGATGACTGAGAAGATGCATAAGGATTTTAAATTGTTTATTTTTAATTTCTTTGAATATATACACACACACCTATGTATATATGTGTGTATACACACACATGTGTATATACACACACATGTGTGTGTATATACACACACGTGTGTTTATACACACACATGTGTTTATACACACACACATGTGTATATACACACACATGTGTGTGTATATACACACATGTGTGTGTATATACACACATATGTATATATACACACATGTGTGTATATACACATATGCACACACATGTGTGTCTATATACACACACATGTATGCATATACACACATGTATGTATATAGCAATATAATATACCAATGTATTTCAGAATGAAGGTTTGGAGAAGTCATGGATCCGACGAGATATTAAATTTGGTTTTATAAAAATTGGAATTGGAATTCGAAATTCCAATTCCACCTATTTGGGTGGAAGATGCATATGCCCATTTTGGGGAAAAATTAGAATTTCAAAATTCCATTTCTAGTTTTTTTGGATCAACACGAACATGGAAGAAACAAAACTGGGAATTAGATAATGCCAATTCCAGGCATATTTTAGCTACCAAACGGGCCTTAGGGAAAACCTCAATCTCTTATTTATTTTCTATTTTCTTGCATTGTCCTCTATAGATGTACAGTTGTGAAAACTAGTCTTTTCTTTTTCTTCAAAAATGACATCGGCATAAGTTGACAGCTAGGATGATGGTTGTACTTTTTATAAATCTTAAATTAATGATAATAGTTTCAATGAACTACCAAATTATTCAGCATGCATACCCTCATCTTCACTTTGAGGGCTATATATGTTGTATCTTTTAGTGCCCCATCCTCCAATCCTTCCCAATATAGAAGACATTTGAGACATCAAAACATAAAATAAAAGGATAATTAATGTAGAGCTACACTTTTTCATTTGTCAAAGAAAATTTTGTAGAACCATGAGAAAGATGGATATGAGAATGAGACTACTCTCCAATAGTCTCATTTTTCTATATGATTTTCTTACTGCACTTTAATTTTTTCATCAAGAAAATTGGTAGGATTAAGGAAAAGTTAATTTTAAATAAATGTTCTAACAATTTTTGAAATGATATCAAAGCCTACAAAATAGATAAAATAAAGAGAATTGATTTTTTTTATATGCACATATTAAAATAAATCCAACAGAGGTTTTGTGTTGAATGGTAGTCATGTCCATATGGGCATTATTGCATCTATTTATATCTTTGGAATGTAAAGGAAAAGTGTATATGGAGACTTGTGTGTTTAAGAATGTTGAAATAGTCATGAATGTCAATCTCTACTCATCAATATTCTCAATATCAAATGTTTCGTTGTGAAGTGTAATGCATGTTTGGATTAAGTAATACTAAGAGGGGGATGAATCAGTATAACAACACTTTAAATTAAACTTAAAACAATTCTAAATAAACAATGAGATTTTGGAAACAAAAAGACATAAGCAAATAACACACAACTCATTACACCATTATCTTTTGTCGAGGAAATCCTGGCCAAGGGAAAACTCCGGTGGGGATGGTACCCACAAGCATGTACTAAATTATAATGTCCATGTTAGGATACCTATCCCTATTAGGAGCTAAATATTACATAGTATATTTCCTTGTTAAAGGAATATCAACCCTGTTAAAGGTATACAACACCCTGTTAGGGGTACACTGAGCTTACAGCTCTTACAACCAATACTTATGTTACAAAGTGTTCTCAGTAATGAACAAAAACAAGCATCTCCAATTCTTAGATAGTTCAACTTGTAGCTCTCAATAATATATGTCAACCTCTGATCTCTCATCTTCCATCAGTCATCTCTAATATCTGTTTCACACACTCACATATCTTTTCTTTACAAAATGTTCTTCATATAAATATGTGTTACATCATTTAGTCAGATCTCAAATACAATATAAAATAGAATAAATACTTATACAAAAAGTAAATACAATGTCACTTATCTTGTACTACTAAAGTATAGGTAATTCACAATAACAATCCAACTTAGCACATTTAGATTCTATCTCATACTCCTTCAATCATCGTGATTGTTCAATTGTTCTGTTTCACTGTTCTACTGTCTTTGCATGTCTTCAAACCACTATAACTCTCTGTGATCATCACAAAAACATAATCGACCTTAACTAAAGGTCATACATAACCCATAGTATCTTCCTCTAAGCTCGTAAGTCATCAAACATCGTATATGATCTTTGTTGTTCAAAACAATCCGGTTATACTCTGTACTTTTGTTTTTATACTTAGTCGATTTCAGAACTGTATCTCCAAAACTATACTTAAGATGTGTTGTCATAAATGAAAACCATTAAGTGTCTCATATCACACCAAAAACATCACTTGCCAACAATCTCTCCCTTTGGCATTGATGACAACACTTAGCAAAAAATGACTAAGTGTCTGAATACAAACCATTCTATTTTTCTCTTCTTTTCTCATTTTTTCTTCTCTTCTCCCCCTTTGTCAACAATGGCTAAGGTGTATTCAAAATTTACAAAAATGTAGAATTTAGTGCTTTCTCACTAGTTTTAGAATATCTTGAAAGGAATCTTCCAAGATATTCATTTCTAGATTCCATGACTACCAATAATTGACTAACATGTATTAGTCCATTCAATGCATATGATGAAGTCTCTGTTGCTTTTAACTCCGCGAGCATAGAATTTTTCAATGAATCTACAGTCTTCTCCATATCAGATAGATGGACTTCAAGAATTGATAGCTTAGGAGTGATTAGACTCTTTAGCAAACCAAATCTTGTCATTACTCTCCCTTTCTCTATATCCAAGACATTCAACTTATCAAAAATCTTTGATACCTCTATATCCATCTCCATTACAGATTGTGGGGATGTCTCACAACTATCCATCATGTCATTCAGAGTATCCCTATCCTATGCAATATTGTCTTCAATATTCTAAATATGTATGATAGGATTCATACAATACCTGTATAACATCCTTCCATGTGTGACACAACTTTTGGCCTTTGATGCAGCTAATCTCAGAATGCCTAAGTCCCATGAAATATACTGGCATACTTCCTTCAAATCCTTCTCTAGATAACTTTTCTCTGCATTCTCTTCAATGATATTCATTAAGGACCCATAGTGACCATCAGAATCATCTAGTGCCATTTTCAGATTCTCTGCATCATCTTTACTTTGAAAAACAATGGGGACTGGAAGTAGTTTATTCATAGTATCAATTTCTCTAGTAATTGCCTTAGTCTTTTTGTCTCCTTTATACTCGAATCTTTCTTTTTCCTTTGTGAATGCGATGAAGGATAGTATCATCAATTCATCCTCATCCATACTGTCAACATCTATGATTACAAACTTATCTCTACTTTCTAACAATAGAATAGTGGATGTGTCAATTTTAGGTTTTACTTCAACTCTTGCCTCTTCTCTTTTCACTATAACTATCTCTTCTCTTTGTTCAAATTCTACTTTCTTCTCTTCCTCTTTTTTTTCTTCCTCTTCAACTGTCACTGTATTTTCAATATTTCCTTCAAATGGATCTTTTTCATCAAGTGAAGTGTTAAGGGTCACAGGCAAACCAGAAATAGAGAAATTTGGTTGCATGTCAGTACTTACTTCTCTCTTCTCAACATTTGCCTCAACTGTCTTAGAGCTCTCTCCAATCCTTATAGGCGTAGGCATACTAGGTTTAGGAGGTGAAGTTTTCTTAGGAATATTTCTCATAAGTATCTGATCTAATGCCTTTTGAGTCTCCTCTATGACTTCATCATATTTTTTGCCATAGTTTTCAAAAATCTTTATTTAGTTCTCAACAAGGGTTTGAGTTCCTCTCTCTCTTTCTCTCTCACGTACATAAAATATAGGCAACATATCCTCAATAGATTGACTCCTAATCAACTCAACTTCCATATGTGCAAGTTGTTTTCTAATCTCCAGTTTACCATACAATTCCTTAGGTATACTGCTCTCTATCTCTAATATAATCTTCTTCAAACTAAGTAGATGATTAATTACTATGACCTCAATCACTAGTTTGTCAGATTATGCATAAATGTCATAGTATTTATTCAATGAAACAAGCATCCCTTCTCAATATCTCTTTTCTCTAGAATCTTTATATCTAGCTTCCATAGTTGTCTGACATTTGTGGTCTCTATTTCAACTTTCTTTTCTTCTTCTTCAGTTCTGTGCTTCTTAGGAGGTGAGTCCATTTTAGTGGACCTTGTGTTTCTCTGAGGAACAATATTTTTTTTCTCTTCTTTTGATGCCTTCTGTGGTGGTGAGGGTGTAGATACATCAATTATAGGGGAAAGTGGACTAACTACCTGCTCAATTTATGGAGGTGGACAGGCTATAGTAGCAGTGCTTTCCAACCTAGAAGAGCTCTTTGCTATCTTCTTCCTTACTTCTCTCATCTCCTCTTTAGTTATACTTCTCTCATCTCCTCTTCTCTTCTCTGACTTTAGCTGATTTATCTTCATATGTGCCCCATCTCTCCTCAGATGTATTAACTTCAGATTCTAAGACATGTTCAACTTACGTAATTAAAACTTTTGAACTTACTTCATAAACCATGGGGTAACACCATTTCTTACTTGGTACAACTTCCTCAAAACATACAAAATCAGTTTCAACCATGAAACAAATTGTATACTTATATCTTTCAACTAACTCTTTAGGAATTTTGAATCTTTCTTTCATTTGTCTCTGTGGGAATCTTGGTCATCCCAAATAGTTCTCAATCCACCGATGTGTTTTTTTGTCTTTTGTAACTCTATGATATCTGAATACTAGTGGGTATGATATCTTTCCATGCTCTAGGGTGCATGCCAGGAAGCTTATGCTTAATGTGGATATGCCTGTGAATGAGAAGTGAGCCAAATATAAAAGTCTTAGATTTATCCTTCTTGATCAAATTTACATTCTCCAAAAAAATTTGTGCCAGAACCTCACATAGGTTGAATGTGGTCTTTTCTTTTACTATCTTATAAGCCATCATAATAACTCCTATTGAAACTGAATTAGGTCTACTGCTGTAGTAAAACTTATATCCAAGTATCGTTGCAATTAGTCTTACATCCTGTAAGAAAATGTCATTCACTGTCATTTCTTGTCTGTCACATTTAAAATGTGTTAGGGTTTTAACTCATTTCTTTATATGATTTTTGGCCACAGGGATAAATCTATCATTTTCTAACCCAATTATGTCATGATTCAACTGACTATAAATCTTTACAGGTTTCTTCCCTATCCAGATGAATTAGTCATGAACTCTGCTAAGTATAATTTTGAACCATTCTTCTTTGTTGAATTCGTACAAGTCTAGCATTTTCATAATTCTCAGGTTCTCTAAGTCTTTGAATTCATCCTTCATTTTACCATCATCACCTAGCATGTCTCCTATTTCAGTAGAAATCTCCTCATCTCCCAAAGTGTCATATTTGCAATGTATATATGCCCTAATATCCTCTACATGCAAGACGCCATGTGGTGTTTTGAAAAAGGATCCTTCAAGGTCATCTTCACAAGACTTGAATGGATTTTTCTTTCAAAATTTATACCTAGGTCAATCTACAACATCATAAATCAATTGTGCATCCATAAATTATTCTTGAGTAGATAGTCTAAATACCTTAAACACACTAAATTTTGAATTTCCGCTTTGATCGATCATGCAATGTGGCTTCTTGGTAGTCTGATACTCTCTACACCCTACTCTCCTTGGTCACTGCTCTTCAAATGGTGAATAAATAAGTAACTCAGATGTATTTTAGTCAATGTTAAGTGAGAAATGCACATTACCCAGTAAACTCAACTTTGTACATTTTCGAGTCAATCACAAATCTTGCGATCGCGAAATATGAATCGTCCGAAGTAGCGATCACAGATGTAGGTTCCATAATATATGTACACATCATAAGAAAGCTCGCATGAGCTTACTCATCAGAATTAGGGGCTAGATATAATCTGGTGTCTTCATCAAATGCTCCCCCTAAGGCCATGTTCGACCATTTAGGTCAATGTAGCAGTGTTAGCATCAAGTAAAGATTCAATAGCATCTAATGTCTCTCCCTGAACCAATACCTCATTTGACTCTTTGAATTTCCATACCTTACCACTGCTGTTATCTTCTTATTTCTTGAAATAATTGTCACTTTTCTATTCTACAAGAATCTTACCAGTATTACTCTCATTCCTCTTTGTATCCTTAGGAGGTGGTACTCTTCTGTTGTCTTCTCTATTGTACTTGAAAAACTTTGCTATATGCCCTCAATTTTTATATTTGTAGCATATGGAAGGAGGTCTATTGTGATTTACCTACAACTTACAATACCTTGCAATGTGCCCAAGGTTATTGCATTTGTAACATGTGGTTTTAACTACTAACTCTCCTCTAATGTCTTGTCTGTATCTAGATTAATCTGGTTTCCTGCATTCTTCTTTCTTCTGCCCATGTACGCATGACAATTAAAACAATAGTTCTAGAAAAAGGTTTGAAAGGGGCATTACCTTTGCAATCTATCTTCATGTGTCCAAATTTTTTATATCCAAAACATCTACCTCTGAAAGGTCTGATCTGTTCTTTAGGTTCTCTAGGAGTAGATTTTTCTCCATCAGTCTTCGAATCAGATTTTTCTTCTTGATTCAAGTAGAACATTCAGCTTCATTGAAGCCAAAACCAATCATATCTCCTTTATTTTTCTCTCTAACTCTTTATTCATCAATCAATTCACCACTCATGTGAAGCCTTTCAATATGTTTCTTTGTCTCAACAAGTTCAACTTTAATGATCTGATTATATTTCTCCAATTCTAAATACTTGTGTAAAGGAAGAAAAATGATGGTTTAAATTTTTACTTAATTAGGGTTTTATTGTGTATTTCTCTAACATTTACATTTAAATTGAATTGTTGTTATTGATTATGTATTGCAATTGTGATTAGGGAGAAGATAAGATGCCCCTTTTATATCCTCAAATGCACAAATGAAAGATCCGAGTCGATCAACCCAAAAGAAGGGTTAATGCACAAATGAATCAACTATTCGGAAGGAGAACAAGGAAGGGGGTCTTAAATTCTATTAATTTGATTAAATGAATATGTTTAATTACAGTAATTGAAAAGGATAGGAAGAAGAACCAACCTTACAAAATTGCAGATCAAAGAATGCTATTTTCTAAGATCTGTAGACTGTTTCTGAAATAACTGACAGGTGATTCTGAATCGGAACACAGAGATGAAAAAAACCCAGAAATATTTTTCCCTTTCGATGTTGTCTTATGAAAAAGGTCAACCTTGACCCACAAATGTCAACCCTGACCCAATAATGTCAACCCTAACCTGTAGAGGTCCGATAGAGAATCTGTTTGCGCCGTCTGAAAGAAAGCTGAAAAGGGTATCCAGATCTGGTCCCAAATCTACAGTCCTGAACCTGTACCTACAAGAAAAAGGGGTTTTTTTTATTGTGGGGGAGGGGTTTTCCTTGGTTAAACCTAGGTTTTGGAATTAACCTCAAATATATGTAATTGAAATTGCAGAAATAGACAAAGTAAATACACAAATTCACCTTGCTTGTAAAAGTCCTTGTGGCGGATTCGAATCCATGGATCCACAAGTATGCTTCAAAATGTGGAATATAGAAAGGTAGGATATCTTCAATCTCTTTCTTGTAGATCTCCAACACAAAGTCTTGAATGGGTTCTTGAATTCGGAATGGGCTTTAGAAGAAGGTGGATGGAGAGATCACCAAAAGGGCATCATGTAGCTTGAATCCTTCAATGGCCTCCCATGGATCTCTTTCATGAAAATGGATGCTTGAATGGATGAATGCTTTCTTGAAATATTTCTCCTTAGCTTTCTTGAATCACACTTGAATATAGTTTGAGAATGCTTGATTAGAAGACTCCTTTTTTGCTCAGTTTTGCTTAGAGAAAATGAGAGGAGAAAACTCCCTTTTATATGAAATTAGGGCACAATCTTCTAAGGAGGCCAAAATAGGATAATTAAATTCTAATTAGACCCATGCCCCTAGAAGAGGACCTATATTAAATATAATTTAGGAATCGATGCTTTGGAACCCGAAACAGCCGACCCAGAAGCTGGAAACAACTTTTTGCAAAGATCAACATCCGGGAATTGCAAGACCCTAGGATCTGGACCCTAGGTCAAGGTCGAGTTTGACCTTGACCTAGGTTAGGGTTGAGGTCGACCCTGACCTAGGTCAGGGTCAAGGTTGACATAGACCTAAAAGGTCGACCCTGACCTTGAAGCCCAGAATCACCAGTCTGCAATCCAGAATGTAGAAATCAGGATAAAAAGGAGTGGAAAGAGGGATAGAACAAGGGGGAAGCCATGTCAAGATCAGGAACCCATTCTAGGTGCTTGAGATGACCCAAAACCACTTACTTGGAGGGCTAAAAAATTCAACAATTGAAGTGCTTCCAGTTTTTGACTATACATTTATCCCCCACTTTAGCAAGAGTATGAGCTCAACACAAACTCTTGTTAGGAGAATATAAAGAACAGACAATCTTATTGGAACCAAAAGGGATAAAGAAACCCTCAAGCCCCCAAGGGACTCAAGTATTTATCAACCCTAAGATCACAATAAGAGAGACATCACTTAGTTAAGGAGAGAGAGAGAAGGTGTGATTATCTTTCCCAATGAGAACTTATGTCTCATTGTGAACCACACAAAAGCATAACTGGAAGGATGGAGTTGAACTGCCTAGTGAATGTGGCTACTCACTAGTCAACCCATCAGGGAGATCTGTTCTTAAGGGGATCAAAACATTGTAAATTGAAAAACTGGTGGGATCAAGAGATTCGTATAATTTTAAACTGGAGGGATCTAGAGATCCTAAAAAAGTAAAAATGACCATGCTTTAAGGATTAGTTTCTTTTAATCCATAAAGGGAAAAGTTTTAAGTCTTGAAAACTATTTTGAACGTGTGTGTGTACAAAAGTGAGTAGAGTGTAATGCCCCATGTTAAAGTCATTGCTAACACTTTAATAGGAGCAATGGTTTTAATGGAAACATAAACAACTCTACGAATTACGTTTCCACTGCGAGATGCCCCCAAAGGAAGACAAATCAAGGGAAATAAAACATAAACATACATGAGAACACAAGAGGGACCTACCTAATGTGGGGTCAATATGATCATAAGATAATATGTACACATAAATATAATATTATTGCAAATGAATTGACATCATTCCCAAGAGAAAGTAGAACTACAATCACAAAGGAGGAAAGAAACTTTAGAATTACGAAGAGGAATCTTTTTGAACCACAACATGGAGACCAAAAAGAATTAGTGCTACCATGTCGCAGATCCAAGCAGATTATACAAGGAAAACAATTACAAACAATAGCACAAGTACAACATAACATGAAATAACATATAGAAGAATGTAGATACATATAGAAGATTTGTACGATAGATTTGATTCCTTTATCACCTTGCACCAACAAAGTAACAAGAGTCGTATAAAAGAATCTAACAAACATTTAGAAAACACATTACGGGGGAAGCACATTACAACATATAAACACAAAAAGGGATACCACAAAGGATGAGCCAATTAAGCATGTTGTCAACCTTCCCCATCTTGGTTTATGTTATTTAGGGTAGGTGGGCAACTGGCAAGAGGGACTGTATCCAATATAGTAGGAATGATAGCCAATTCCAAACAAAGATCCTCTTGAGAATCACAATGTTCATTACTAGGTGTAATTGTTAATTGAGTTGAAAGCATATGAGTTAAATCATTAGCAAGATCAATGGTTTCATATTCATCACTAAGATCAATAGGATCATCAAGAGTGTCCTCCTCATCAAGGTTGATTGAAATGGGATCCAAGATGTGAATAGGATAATCATACTCATTAGTCTTAACATCATGAATATTAACATCCAATGCATCAGGCATAGGTTGATTGAAGGCAAGTAATGAGTTTTGAATCATAGAATCACAGGCTCTAGCATTAGTTCTACACTTCTTACGATGTTCATTAGTAGATTTGTTATTTTTATCTTTATTTGGCACATGTTGAGAACTAGGAGGAATGACAACAGGTTCCTTCACAGGTTCTATAGGAGGATTCTCAATAGGTTGTAATGAAACAGTAGGAGTTTGAGTAGTAGAATTAGAAGTAATTGATAAAGGAGGTATGGAAGGAGTAAGCGGAAGACCACGGTTGGAATCAATCTGAGGCATGCTTAACTCAACAATTTTGCGATGTTTGTAAGCTTGATAAGAGAAAAAGAGATGATCAGGATGAGGACGACATGAATTAGGTAATGAAAGCCAAAGGAAATTGAGAGTAGCACAATCTCTAGGCCTAGATGGTTGATGCAAACTATGATTAATCATTTTTACTTCTCCATTATGGATGAACTTAAGACATTTATGAATAGAAGAAGAGATAGAATGCATAGCAGATATCCAAGGTAAACCAAATTTGATTTGAAATTGATCTGAAGTAGGAATAATGATGAAGGTATTATCTATAACTTTACCACAAAGTTCAATCGATAAGTTAATAGAACCAAGTGCAGGATAAAGAAAGCCATTACAAGTTTGGATCCATGCATCAGATGAATCATAAAAATCACGTTGTAAACCCTTCATTAAAATATTTTCCTTAGTAATGACATTTATTAAAGATGTAGGATCAACTAGACAACCACGAGTAGGTATCTTAGAAATCCTAGCATAGATATAAAGGGGACCATCGGGAGCCTTAATTGTTTCAGAATCGTCAAAGGTAATTAAAAGTTCCCTTGGTCGCTTATCCTAGTTTGTTTTTGAATTTTAGGTAGAATTGGAAGTTGAAGTGGAGGTGAAGGATCTTGAACCATAAGTTGAGATGGCACAACACTCTCCACATGATTAACAATGTGATTAAGATCATCCATCTTTGAGTCATAAACAATGTCTGCAAAAGATGGTTGAGCTATATTATTAGTATCATGTGTAGGTAAAGGATTCGTATAGATTTGAAGGTTTTGATTAGGAGGAGAAATAGATTTATTCCCATTACACTCAAAATTATCAACAGACAAAGCTTTAGAATCAATTAAGTCTTGGATTTTATGCTTTAGAGAGTAAAATTTTTCAGTGTCATGGCCACTCTAGCGATGATATTGGCACTTTAGAATCAAATGATTTTGAAGCTATCGTGGTGGGAAGAAGAGGTAGAATAGGAGGCAAGGTAATCATACTAGCACTTAACAACCTACTCATTATAGAATGCAAAGTTTTAGAGAGAGGAGTAAATGTACGATTCATACAGAAAGTAGTCGATGTAGATGCACTATTAGATGTAGCCACAACTTGATCAACAACCGCATTCATTTATTTATTAATCTTGATATAGTTGTTAGGTTTCTGAAACTTATTATGATTAGGAGCATTGTCACTCTTATCAACTAGAACAAGAGCCATTAGAGTGTTTCTCTCAAAATGACTCACTTGTAAATTCAGTAAGAAGAATCTTATCTCTAATATCTTTTTGTAAATTTGCAATAAACATATGTTGAATATCAATATCAGGAATAGGATAAGAAATTTAAGCATGCAAATGCTTAAATCTACCAATGAAATCAGTCAATTTTTCCTTAGTGTTTTGTTTACAATGCATTAAATCAAATAAGGACACTTGTGGTCCAATGTTATTTTGAAATTGTTGAATGAAGGAATAGGCAAGCTTAGGAAAAGAATCAATGGAATAGGGAGGTAAGGAACAATACCATTGTAAATCCTTATCTCGAAAGGTTCTAGCAAACAATTTGGCTAAAATCCTATGGTCATGAGAATAATCACTACAAAGGATTTTAAATGTTTTAACATGAGTAACATGATCACCTTTACCATTATAATTCTCAAGATGAGGCATATCGGCTTGCTGAGGGACAGTAGCACATATGATGTCTAGGGATAAAGGACTACCCATATCACATGTAGGAATGCTAAATTTAGATTGAGTTAAAGATGCAAGTTGTT
>MU226705.1:1112455-1123725 GCA_018584345.1 Thuja plicata
TAGAGGAAACAGGTGGCATAGCAATATTAGGAACACTAGGAAAAGTGTAAGAAGCAGTAGGAATAGAAGACACAACTGGTGGAACATTAGGGACCACATTTGGAATAGGATTAGTATAAGTAAAAGGAACACTATGATGTGAAGGTTGTGAGGTAGGTAAAGATACCAGTTGAGAACTCACAGGGATAGGTGCACTTGGGAGAGAAGTTGTTATCACAGGAGGAGTATAAGTAGGAATAGTAGGTAGAGGAACAAAAGAAGGTCCTACACTAGTAACAATAGGTGTGACTCCTAACTCTTGAGCCTCTTGACCTAAAGGTTTAACATTCAAATTCACAAGATGAGTAATACTACACAAGAAATTAATACCTTGATCATTATCATGGAGAACTTTATTAAGAGCCTCTATAGCTTGGATAGAATCTTGATTATGGTTTTCTTGGATAAGCCAATTTCCCATTTTATCAAGTTCGGTTGAAAGATTTTGCACTTGTTCAGGAGGAACTCTTAAACCATCATCTTCATCATGGGATGAGTGAGAAGATTTATGCTCTATAGAAGGATTAGAATCTTGAGTTATAAAATTGTCATTTGGGATTCTAAGGAAAGGAGAGGAAGACTCGGGATAAAAGGAACCCATAAGTCTACAGCTTCTTCTAACTGGGATGCTATAAGTAGGACTAGATGTGGTAAAGCTCATACACCAATACAATGAAAATGAACTAACACAAAATTTTTATCTATTGAATTTCATTGCAATTTGAAAGAACATGCAAGATCTAACATAAACAATGTAAATCTAACACCAAAAAGAAAGAGTTGTCTATCGCGGGTTCACCAAAATGTAAAGGAAGAAAAATGATGGTTTAAGTTTTTACTTAATTAGGGTTTCATTGTGTATTTCTCTGACCTTTAATTTTAAATTGAATTGTTGTTATTGATTATGTATTGCAATTGTGATTAGGGAGAAGATAAGATGCCCCTTTTATATCCTCAAATGCACAAATGGAAGATCCAAGTTGATCAACCCAAAAGAAGGGTTAATGCACAAATGAATCAACTATTCGGAAGGAGAACAAGGAAGGGGATCTTAAATTATATTAATTTAATTAAATGAATATGTTTAATTATAGTAATTGAAAATGATAGGAAGAAGAACCAACCTTACAAAATTACATATCAAAGAATGCTATTTTCTGAGATCTATAGACTATTTCTAGAAAATCTAACAGGTGATTCTGAACCGGAATGCAGAGATGAAAAAAACCCAAAAATATTTTTTTGTTTCAATGTCATCTTATGAAAATGTTTGACCTTCAACCACAAATGTCAACCCTGACCCAATAATGTTGACCCTAACTTGCACAGGTCCAACAGAGAATCTGTTCACGCCATCCAAAAGAAAGCTGAAAAGGGTATCCAGATTTGGTCTCAAATCTACAGTCCTAAACCTGTACCTACAAGAAAAAGGTGTTTGTTTGTTTTGGGGGAGGGGTTTGCCTTGGTAAAACCCTAGTTTTGGAATTAACCTCAAATATATGTAATTGAAATTGCAGAAATAGACAAAGTAAATAAATGAATTCACCTTGCTTGTAAAAGTCCTTATGGTGGATTTGAATCCGTGGATCCACAAGTATGCTTCAAAATGTGGAATATAGAAAGGTAGGATGTCTTCAATATCTTTCTTATAGATCTCCAACACCAAGTCTTGAATGGGTTCTTGAATTCAGAATGGACTTTAGAAGAAGGTAGATGGAGAGATCACCAAAAGGGCATCATGTAGCTTGAATCCTTCAATGGCCTCCCATGGATCTCTTTCATGAAAATGGATGCTTGAATGGATGAAATATTGCTTGAAATATTTATCCTTAGCTTGCTTTAATCACACTTGAAGATAATTTGAGAATGCTTGATTAGAAGACTCCTTTTTTTGCTCAATTTCGCTTAGAGAAAATGAGAGGAGAAAACTCCCTTTTATATGAAATTAGGGCACAATCTTCTAAGGAGGAAAACATAGGATAATTAAATTCCAATTATACCCATGTCCCTAGAAGAGGACCTATATTAAATATAATTTAGGAATCAATGCTTTGGAACCCGAAACAGCCGACCTAGAAGCGGGAAACAACTTTTTGCAAAGATCGACTTCCAAGAACTACAAGACCTTGGGTTCTGGACCTCAGGTCAAGTTCAAGGTTGACCTTGACCTAGGTCAGGGTTGAGGTCGACCCTGACCTAGGTCAGGGTTGAGGTCAACATAGACCTAAAAGGTCAACCCTGACCTTGAAGCCCAAAATCACCAGTCTGCAGTCTAGAATGCAGAAATCAGGCTAAAAATGAGTGGAAAGAGGGATAGAATAGGGGGGAAGCCATGTCAAGATCGGGAACTCATTCTAGGTGCTTGATATGACCCTAAACCACTTACTCAGAGGGATAAACAAGTCAACAGTGGAAGTGCTTCCATTTTCTGACTATACAACTTGTTGCTATAATGATCAAGTTCATTCTTCATTTGTTCCATCCGAATATTAACATCCTTCAAAGCTTCTTCAATTTTTTTTTAGCATCCTTTTCTTGTCGAATCTTTTTGGTCATCATTTAATGATTAATTTTTAAAGTATCATTCACTTTTTCAAGCTGTTTTATCTGATCTGAATTATCATTTCCTGAATCCTTTTTTATCTGAACCATAAGATCCTGTCTCTGACTTCTGGAAAGTTTGAGTTGATTTTTTGGTTTATTAATGAATCACCCATCTCTTCTTAAATTGAATCTCAAGTAACCTTTCTCTGATTTTTCTTTGCTAAGGTCTTCAAGTGTTGCTTCAAAGCTTTCTTCCAAACTTATAGAATTCATGTTGATCTCCCTTAAGTTATACTTTCTTTTCAAGGGCCAACAACTCTAATACCAATTGTTAGGATTAAGTAATACTGAGAGGGGGGTGAATCAGTATTACATCACTTTAAATTAAACTTAAAGCAATTCCAAATAAACCATAAGATTGCTAAAATGAAAAAAAGTAGAAGAAATTAATACACAACTGATTACACCATTATTTGTTATCGAAGAAAACCTGGCCAAGGAAAAACCCTAGTGGGGATGGTACCCACAAGCATGCACTAAAGTATAATGTCCCTATTAGGTGACCTAGCCCTATTAGGAGCTGAATATTACATAGTACATTTCCTTGTTAAAGGAATATCGACCGTGTTAAAGGTATACAACACCTTGCTAGGGGTACACTAAGCTTACAACTCTTACAGCCAATACTTCTGTTACAAAGTGTTCTTAGTAATGAACAAAAACAAGCATCTCCAATTATTAGATAGTTCGAGTTGTATCTCTCAATAATATCTATCAACCTCTTATCTCACATCTTCCATCATTCATCTTTAATATCTCTTTCACACACTCACATATCTTTGCTTTACAAAATGTTCTTCTTATAAATATGTGTTACATCATTTAGTCGAATCTCAAATAAAATATAAAATAGAATAAATACTTACACAAAAAGTAAATAAAATGATGATGCTCTAGTACTACTAAAGTGTAGGTAATTCACAATAATAATAATCCAACTTACCACGTTCGGATTCTATCTTATACTCTCTCAATCTTTGTGACTATTCAACTCCTTTGTTTCTTTGTTCCACTTTCTTTGCATGTCTTCAAAACACTCTAACTCTCTGTGATCATCAAAAAAATGAAATCAACATTAACTGAAGGTCATACATAACCCATAGTGTCTTCCTCCAAGCTCACAAGTCATCAAACATCGTATATGATCATTTCTGTCCAAAACAACATTGTAATACTTTGTACTTCTATTTTATACTTAGTCGATTTCATTCTTGTATCTCCAAAACTGTACGATGTAATACCCCTCTAACCCTAATAAAAATTTTGTGCTTTCTGAATGAAGTAAGAACTTTAGATGTTTCCTTATAGCTTAATACTTATTTTCCTATAAGTTGTTTATAATAATTTCATTGGCTTGTATCTGAGAATTCTAATATCAGACATATTGTCTGAAGGTATCATTTATGTATGTGTTTGTCCCCATGTATGTATAAAGGACCTTCAATACCTTTCTGAACACAGTTAGGATGTTATGTGCTAGATGGATATAGATATATTCTTCTATTAAAGTTTCTTTCGATGAATCTTGTATGTCACTTAATGATTTAGGATATTTATTATGATTATGGTGATTTATTATTAGTATTGATTATTGACTAACCCAATGCTCACATTCTAACCTTCATTATGATAATGTTACATTATTTGTGTGTATGTGTGTGTGTGTATATGTATGACATGTTTTATAAATGACTAGTTGACTTCCTTCTTAGAAAAGAATTGCTTTCGCACCTTTAATGTGAAGAAATAAATGATTCTGGTAGCACTTTCTTTTATTCTTATAGGACTAAAATGGTAATTTCATGGCTAATAATTTGTACCTATGCAAGGAGTAAAAAAAAAAATGTTGGTGTCGTGTCTAGGTTCAAAAATTTGAAAATGAATTTTCCTCCTATTCCAGACAAAAGATGAAAGAGGGTGGTAGAATAGATAATTATGTGAAAGGATAAACTAGGTTACTTGAGTGAATAAGGTTGTTGTTTTATAATAACAGTTTGAATGATCTCTCTCTTTCCCCTCTCCTGTGACTTCTTGAAGTAGGAACTTGAAATGTAAGGAATCAATAATTTATTTCCATGTGTATTTCTCTCTGTCTCTCTCTTCCCTCTTAAGAAATAAGTTTTAAAGGACTAACATTGTTTAGACAAGGCAATAATATATTAGGAAAATTTGTAAATGCTTAATAAGGAAACCTTGGGTGAAGGAATTATGTCCCCAAGATTTTATCATAGGCTATAATTCACATTTGCATTTTGGAAGAAGAATTTTTATCCCTGTTTTGGGAAGAAGCTATATTATTTATGCATGCCATGTTAATTTGCATAGTAAATGAGTAAAGCAAACAATCAAGAAAGTTTAGAGAAGAGTATGTACGACAATGGGTTATCTATTTTAACGATGGAAGTTGTTTTAATTAATATATGTCTTTCTAGATGCCTAGTGAGTGGTTAGGATCCTAGATGAGTTATATAGAAACAAATTCAAGTTTTATATATACATTGTGATCAACACCTTAGTAGTAGTTAACAATACTAAGTGATTAATAAGCTATGAAAAGAAGTGGTTGCGGTAAATAAATGCTAGAATAATATGGTTATGTATGTTACTTAATTTCTGCTTGGATACAAGGTTATCTCAAAAATTTTAAAGGGTATAAGGGCAATGTTACAAATAGGTAAAGGGTAGAAATTAAATTTATGTACATTAGTTGATGTTACTGATTTAATTGTTGTGTTTATCAAGATACTAGTAGGAATCATGTGCATTTTACTCTCTTAATGGATCTATAATCATTATGAAATAGGGAACTTGAAAGAACTCCTATACATTGTTGTTTGACATTAATTAAATGCTATATGGAAACTGCCTGACATGAAAATTTTGGGAAATTGATTAGATCTCCTCTAGGGATGTGAATGTGTTTTGGAAATCAAACCCTACAACTATTATGAAAGATGACTTAGAAAATATGTATTGTAAATGTGTATGTGTCCTAAGTATGGAATGTATATTTACATCTTGATAAAAAAGAATACTATTTGCTTGCTAAAAGATGTTGTTTTATGTGTTCCAAAAGATTTCTTATAAAATTATGCTTTATCGCAAAAGGTAAGTGTATGGATTGTTTTAGTTTCATGATTACAAAGCTAAGTAACAATGGTTTGATATATTACCTTCATGAACATAAGTATAAATGTTATTTACCCCTCTATATTTGACATGCATAGTTGGTAAGGAACACAATTTTTAGAACCCTATTTGAAATAAAGTTCCATATGTTGTATTGTGTAGGATTAGATTGTGTCTCAAAAATAGAAAAGTTATCAAAAATTCCTCCTTTTATGTTGGCTACCATAGATAGGAAAATTTTATATTGTGTAAGGGAGCGACAATTTCGATTGGTAGAAGACACATTTTTTATAATACACTGATGTTAATAAAATAGGAATACTTTGGATTTTCAAGTTGATAAAAGTAATTTTGAAGTAATACTCTAATATTAGTATATGTTGACAAACTCACTACACAAAGTAAAAGAATCAGATAGGTAATTATTTTGAAAGTCTCACACCATTAGAACCGAGTTAATCTACACTATAATTTTAATAAGTTTTATCAACGCCCTTAATTGGAGAAGTATGCATATAGTAATTAAAGTAGGTACTAGAATAGTAATATTGCAATTCTATTTGATAATAGTTAACAAATTACGTGTATAGTTCATTTCATCTCTTTCGACTTCCAGGAGTAAGTCAAATCTAAGGGGGGGGATGTAATATCCCTCTAACCCTAATAAAAGTTTTATGCTTTCCAAATGAAGTAAGATCTTTAGATGTTTCCTTATAGCTTAATACTTGTTTTCCTATAAGTTGTTTATAATAATTTCATTGGCTTGTACATGAGAATTCTAATATCAGACATATTTTCTGAAGGCATCATTTATGTATGTGTTTGTGTAGATGTATGTATAAAGGACCTTCAATACCTTTTTGAACACAGTTAGAATGTTATGTGCTGGATGGATATAGATATATTCTTCTATTAAAGTTTCTTTCGATGAATCTTGTATGTCACTTAATGATTTAGGATATTTATTATGATTATGGTGATTTATTATTAGTATTGATTATTGACTAATCCAATGCTCAAATTCTAACCCTCATTATGATAATGTTACATTCTTTGTGTGCGTGTGTGTGTGCATGTATATATGCATGATGTGTTTTCATGATTCGGGATGAAGTCATAGTTACTCACATGGATGAGGTCCACACGACATGTATCATTCTCAATCATCTATCTACAATGTCTTCTTTTATATGTACATCGATGCATGTGTATTTCTTCTCTTTTATGTAGGCTTGTAGGTACTGGGCATCGACTTCACCTGGCTTCACAGATCTGAGCGTGCCCCAAAATCCTTGATCATTGTTGTTGTTATGTAGACAATACTAGGTCTCGCAAGACTATGCCTAGCCCTGATCCCTGCTCCCAGGTTGGGTCTTTTTGGGATTTTTCCTAGGATTATGGATATTCGTTATAGTCCCTAGGACTAGGTGAATATTGTTTTGTGGTTGGATTATCAGTTAGTAATAATTGATGGTATTATGGAATTAAATATGTGGTAATAAGCCTTTTTTAAGTGTACTCATTAATGTATGATTATAATAATAATATTTGCATGGATATATATACACATAGGTATATGGGTGCACAAATATGCATATGTCTATATATATGGTTAGATAAATATGCTTATATAAATATTTTAATAGATGTGTGTGTGTTTATGTATTTATTTATTATGTGCCTTTTTATTTTTAAGAAAGAAATTAAGTATTATGTGAAATTATAACTGGATCTATAATTAATCCTTTAAAAGGGAAAAGTAACTAATCTTTATCTAAGGTGAAAGTAGTAATAAAATAAAAGAATTTACCTAAAGCATGAAATTAAAACATAAAGTAACAAAGGTGGTAAATTAACCAAAGCATTCCCAGGAAACTATTTACACATTAATTTATCTAAAAACTAATATAGTCCAAACAAATAACAAAAATATAGTTGTGGATGGTTGCATCGGTTGAAACTTCCCGTGAAACCAATCCTACAACATATTTATGTAAGGATATTTGGAAAGTAAAGGGGGAGGAAGAAAATAGGAAATTGACATACAACCAAAGAATATTGGTGGTGACATTTGGAGGAAAACTCTATGATTTAAAAGCTTGAAGAAGTGTGAATTGGCTAGAGTGGCCTAGGAACTTCTTCAAAGGTTTCTCCATAGGACTCCAGGTAGGCTATACCTAGAAAGAGAATCATTTTCATATGAAAGTTGTACTTGATGTGTGTGTTTTATTGTCTGCTAGTGTTATATTAGATCAAAGGAAATCTTTAATGGTTGTAATGCTATGTTGCTTTCTTGTATTATTGAAAAGTTGATGCCTATCTTCAAGATAGGTAATGATAGTATGTGTTCATGCCATATGTCCTTCTTTATGAGTTGTCTCCATTAGATGTGATGTCTATTACCTTGAACCTTCATTCTTTGATTCTTGTGAATTACAGTACTCTCTCTCTCTCTCTCTCTCTCTCTCTCTCTCTCTCTCTCTCTCTCTCTCTCTCTCCCNCTCTCTCTCTCTCTCTCTCTCTCTCTCTCTCTCTCTCTCTCTCTCTCTCTCTCTCTCTCCCATGTTAGAATAGTATGTTTTGAGATTATCTTTCTTTACCTAGCATCTAGTGGAAGGAATAGAACAGACATACCTCAAAGGTAGGATGGGTTTGAGGGATGTTTTGGAAGGAGAAAAGAGGGATCTCAACTGGGTATCTCCTTGATTCTACTTTCCAGACTTCCATCTTACCCAGTTTTACTGGTAAAGCCAATCTATCAGTTGCTACCTCTGAGATGCACAAACTTTTACCACCTACATAGTTCTGGACTCCACCTGCGTAGGACTCTTCTAGATTGGTTTTTAGGGTTTTTAGAAGGGCTTAGGGTGTCATGTTGACCCTGGGTTGACCCTAGGGGATGTGTAAACTTGTAGGACACTTATTTTTCATATGGTTTTATGTTTACAATCTTTTGTAACCCTCTCAAGAGTTTGGGATAATTTTGGGAACCCTAATTAGGGTTAGGGTGGTCTCAATCCGATCTTAGCCTTAGGGCAGAACATAAAATGTAATATTTAAGTATAAGATACATACTTTTAATTCCTTATACTTTAAGTTACATTTTATGTAATACCTTCCAGGATGTTTGAGAGTGGTTCAGCCTCCTAGGAATTCAAATAAAGATTTTAGATTTTGTAGGTTTTAGGAAATTTCAGACTTAGGCATTTTCAGGCATCAGCATGTTTTCTGCAATATGATCTTGTTATGATGTTTTTTGGTTTGAGTTGGTACCAAAAGGAGTTGGTTATATGGTTTTTTCATAATACTTGACGATTGGTGCATTTTGATGTCTTCTTATGTGTTATCTACCATCTTGAATGTTAGATTAGGGTTTAGGACTATCTGGTGGATTAGGGTCAATCAGTGATCCCCTAAACCCTATCCTAGATTGCTATGATGTTATAATTTATGTGTTTATGAGTTTTTTGATGTTATTGTGTTGGCTTTTTTTTTTTAAAAAGTGGGCTAGCCACTAAATATATTTATTAATAAAAACTTGTTCAAGAGCTCATCTGGGAAAGAACCAGTAAGAAAACCTAGAATCCTTGCTCAAATACAGTAATTACAATCAAAGACAAATTCACCATCCAGATGTACAAAATTTGCATAGTACCATATTAAGACCTACTGGCCGGTGATGCTCATTGGTACTGGTAGTTAGTTATATCTACTAGTCGATACCACATGTCGGTTATGTCGGTCGATCCATCAGTGACCGATAGCCTTGTTCGTCAAGTTTTTTGATCTGTGTCAGTTCTGGTTATCATCGGTGATGGATCTAGTCATCGCCAGTGTTGGTTCTATCTGTCATCAGTGTTAGATCCGGTCATCATTAGGGAACATTAGCACCAATATGGGTACCAGAAGTCATAGTGGTCATCCCATAAACAACCCCAAAAATGGAGACCATGTCGGTGTTGGGACTAGTCATTGTCGGGGAATATTAGCACCGATATGAATGCCACAAGTCATGGAACCTGACCCATGTAATCACTCCACATTTGAAGTATTTGCAACTCAAAAGTTGACAAAAATATGCCTAGAAGCCAAAAAAGGATTTACAAAAAGATATTATCTGAATATATGTCAAAAATGATTTAGAATATCTCTTTACAACCCGCCTGTATGGCATTAATCCTCCATGATAGCTGGATATTCTTGCTGGAAAACCACAGTAGACAGCCAAGCGTGACCCATATTAGGAGTTTTGGTAACCCAGCCGTCGAGCTCCTCTTGTTGATCATGAAGGGTACCCTATAAAACAAAACCCACATTTGGGTGTGTTCCCAAAACATATGGCAAATTAAGGTCTGGGACATGAGTTGGGGGCGCAGTGTATTCCAGGTTGGAAACTTGAGCCATCGTCTGATTAAGGGTCCATAATGAAACATTTGGAGACCCAAGGATGTCAAGCATGGCATAGACAATATGTTTAATATTTTCTTCGGTTTCTTTGCCCAAGGCCCTGATTACAGTCGGCAAAGTGTTTTTCACAAGATGAAAGCTCTATTTTTCTAGGGATTTCTTAATGCTATCATATGGAGTCATACATTCATGATTAGAGAGTAATTGAGAATGGGAAAACAATCCACCGATGAGGGCAGGTCCAAACCATAAGTTGTATTTATGGATTGCTAACATCACCTGATTACCACTAATATATTTTGGAAGAATAACCTTATTTGCAATCAGAAGCAAGAGTTATATAGACTAGAGTAGGTCCATTGCATTTGATAAGAAAATTGAGACAACTTGAGAAGGGAAGGTAACCTATTTTTCTCCTGGCGCGAGTATGTGTTCTCCAATTATTCAACGAATGGCTCTGCAGATCACTGGAGTGTGACAGATGAACATTTCTTCCAGCTGGTAGTCATCAATTCGAGCAGGGAGGTGTGTCTCTGACTCATCCAGAAGAAGAAATATTCTGTAATTCCATGGAGTTAGGTATTCATGTAAAATCCCACAGGAAGCACATTTCAGAAGTTCGCCATTGGGGGTTTCCATCCTGGCGATTAAAGATGGGTGCTGCTAGAAGTTAGAAGTTGCTCTGTATTTCCAATGAGATTATTGTGCTCTTTTTTGCATAGATAATTTGAAGTTACCAACATTAAGCATTAATGGAGACTTAATGAGCTATATTTTATGTTAGCATTTGCAAAGTGCGAGATCTTTCATCGCATCTAGATGTGATAATGATGAACTTCAATTTAATGGTCTTAAAGCTCTCAGGGATTGAGGGTACTATCTGGGTCCATTGGTGGTATTCCACATGTCCACTGTGTGTGTGTGAAGCCAACGAAAGAGCTAGTAATTAAAAAGGCCATGCGATTTTGATGAAGGATGCTCCCCTTAATGCCACAAACACATAACAGAAACAGAGAAGCAACAACAATTTGCAAGAACAGAAAATGGGCTTCTTATTATCTCCACAAATGTGGAATTACAAACTTTCAGAA
>MU226705.1:1142081-1161296 GCA_018584345.1 Thuja plicata
TTATCAATATCAAATATTTCCTTATGAAGTGTAATTCCTTGCAAAGAGTGTATTGTTAATTACTTGTCAACTTATGGTGGTATTTAAAAGTGTAAGACCAGAAAAGGGGTTAGAAGCATATCTAGGTAACCACAAACCCTAAACAATATGCTACCCCAACTAATCTAACATTAAAACAATTTGAAACAAGAGTTGAAATATAGGCAAGATAACACAAGAAAACTTTCTTCAAATGTAGTTCTAATGGTCTCCTTTCTTCTCAATAGAGGTTGATATGTTGCTCTTTAAAAAACACCAATTGCACAAAGAACCTTGAAAGCTTGAATTGATAATGAGAATTACTAGGAGGTAGTGATCTTGAGGCTTTCTCAAAATCTCGTGGTTCAACCTTGAATGAGAGGAATGCATCCCATTTTATAGAAAATGAGAGACATTTAGGTGAGATTGCACAAAATCCTTGCATAAATGCAGATTTTGGTTGGTGGGATGCTTGGAAGCATGAGATGGGGGAGAGATATTGAGGAGATATTGAAAATATTTGGAGATATTGACGAAGCACCTTAATAGGGATGAGAATCCTCAATTAAGGGATATGATATTTAGGTGAGATTATGAATCTTTAATCAAATCCATAATTCAATATTCTCAAATATTCCTCAAAATCAAATTAGATTTATGAAATTGTAAAATCCCATAAATTAAAATTAGCTAATTAATTAATTATTGGAGACTTACGAAAATGGGGAATAAATAAAGTTTGTTTATTTATTCAATTAGGACTTAAGATAAATTATGGGTTTTTCATCCAAAGGGGGAAATTAGTAGAGAATAGGTCAAATTGAAGGTGATGATGTCAAATTGAAAGGGGTTTGATAATGTTGATAAAGATTGGGGTTAATTCTTAGGGTTCCATAATAGTTTAGGAAATCACGAGGCATCGATGAACTTTGACAATGCGCCTGGATAATGATGATTGGAAAATGATTGAAAAATGCCAATGAAATTTGATGGCATCGTAAGATTGAAATTGAAATGGGGAAACATCGATGATCTTTGAAAATGTTCCTAAAATGATAATTAGAAATACTATTGACAATAATGAACAACACTATTGAATTGAAATTTGATAGATTGATAGCGATAACACCGATGATCTTTAACAGTGTTATCAAATGATCGATTGAAAGGATACAAAGCATTGATGATCTTGGAAAATGCTCCTGTAATGATGATAAGATTGATCAAATTTAATTAGGGTTTGATTGATTGGTTTGAAATTGGGTTGATTAGGCATCGGTGATCTTGGACAATGCCCTAGAATGGTAAAAAATGAGTCCAGACAATTCTGCAAATGATTAGGAATAGAATAGGATAGATTTGAAATGACTTAGGAAGGTATGGAATGGTTTAGGATCAAATAGGATTGGTTTAGGAAGGTTTGGAATGGTTTAGGATTGAATAGGATTGATTTAGGAAGGTTTGGAATGGTTTGGGATCGAATAGGATCGGTTTAGGAAGGTTTGGAAATGATTTGGGAAATGACTGATTTGATAGAGAAAGTAGAATTGTCAGTAAATAATTAAACAATTTTGCAATATTAAATCATTGATGAAAGACGCAATGTCACTATACAATAAAGATCATATGCGCAACATAGAGAAATAATTAGGTCACATAACAACATTTCAATTGTACTACAAAAAATGTTAAAACACGTAGACAAGCAAGCTCAAACCATTTTTAGGTGTCTACATTTTACCCCTCTTTGATACAATGCGATTATGAGCATTGTGTCAAACAATCCTGCAGAAAATAGCATTAAAAAATGCCCCAGTGATAATGGGATACATAGCTGCCCCCTTGAGAAATCGTCCAAAAAATACAAGTGATGGGTCGATATGTCGACAATGCCGAGACGGATCCACTACAATGATCGGATCAAAAGTTGGAGGTCAAACATAAAAGATATGAGGATCATAGTGTCAAAAGCATCGTGACAAATACAAAATGCAAGGGTTGCACGTCCATCTAGGCAACCAAAAGGCTATAAAAGGGCTTGAAAGGGGTTTTGGAGCTCCCTTTCACTCTCTCATTTGGAAGAATTGAGCTATGGAGAAAGGAAGATGGATCAAGTGCTAGCAGAGATTCAGCATGGGGAATGAGTTCATAGCTTCCAATGACCAACTGACGCGGGACCTAAGGTGAGTACATCGAAGCCTCTTAGTGGTTTCTTTCTTTACATGCTTTCCTAGGCTATTTAGAGGGTCAAACAGGGCTAGCAGGAGCTGGCACATGCCACCTGTGCAGGTCATGTGTCTACCTATGTAGGCAGTGCAGGTGGGATGACCACCTGTGTAGGCAGCGCAGGTGGGAGGCCATTCTATGTAGGTGGTAAGGTAACCTGCGTAGGTGGTCTAATAGGCCTCAAAATAGGGTCTAGGGGTTCCTAAACCACCCTAAACTTCCCTAAACTAGTCAAAACCCTAGGACAAGGTAGAAATTAGGTCAAAATAGGTCCTAAGTCAATCCACAAGAAAAAAAAGCATAAAAAGTTGACCAAAGTCGCATGGTGATTGCAGGAGGAGCTGCCAGTTCTACAAACATGGGAGAGCAGACCAATGTGTTTGGACATACGCCATAGGTTGAGAAAACATGAGAGACAGATTCTCACCCTACTAGGATTTTACTATATCATGTACATGCCTGAGATTAGGGTAAACCAGGGGTTGATCATAGCGTTAGCTGAGCGATGGCACTCAGAGACCAGCTCCTTCCACTTTCTGACGGGGGAGGTTATAGTGACACAGGAGGATGTATGGTGCATCCTCAGGATTCCAATTCATGGAGATCTGGCTGAGTACGGTCCTATTATAGGGAGGTTAGCATTACACCGACTATCTGAGAATGATGATGAGGATCTAGACATCCAAGATTATGAGATCAGATGGGAGATGGTTGCGAGGCAGCACGATTGTTTGATTATTGTTATCTGCCGAGTGATTGCATGCCTCTTGGTTCTAGATAGATGAGGTCATGGGTTCCCCATTGGCTGGGAGAGAGTGTTGGAGTAGATGATCATGGAGGGAACAATATTTGCATGAGGGCCATGCATTCTTGCGATGACCTATTACCAACTCCATTATTTGGCATATCAAGGAGGATTATTGATTGGCAGTGGGATCACATTGCTACAGTTGTGGGCCTATGAGCACATAGTTGTGTTCCGGCTGATTTCTTAGAGAGTGGTTTTTATTGGATTTTCCATATGTTTACTGCTACCAAGGGGCACTTGCGTAGGGCCCATTGGGATACACATTGCACTTCCATCATGAGATAGATGTGCTAAGAGATTTTACATGGCGTCCATACAGAGATTTCCCTAGATGGGATGATGATGCAGGTCACTTGCCTTATTGTAGAAAGGAGAGGTACCTCATTGGGAGGTTTTTTATGGGTCATACAGTGATTAAGATGCATCTCCTAGAGTGAGTCAGGCAACAGTTTGGAGAGGTACAGGGAGTGGCGACAGGAACAATGTTGTTTGCTAGATTGAGGACCAAGGCCAGGACATGGGGTGCAGCACTCAGGCCTCAGGTGGCCTATGTAGAGGTCATGCAGTTACAACCCAAGCCATGGAGAGAAAATGTAGATGTGGCATACATAGGGACCACTAATGAGTATGATAGATGGTTTTTTGTGCATAGGCTGATTCCTTTGACAGATCCTGATGTGTTGATACCGAGAATGTGGGTTCCCAGAGATGAGAGAATTGAGGAGGAGGATGTGGTGAGGGGGATGAGGAGGAGGATTCAGGTAAGGAGGATGATGATGATGAGGACGATGATGATTTAGATGGGTATGAGGATGATGATGATGGTGCTGAGGATGACAGGGATCTCAGTGATATGTCGATATAGATAGATGAGGATAGGGATGAGCCACTACAGGGTCCTGATGATAGGTTGGAGGAGCAGAGACAGCGCATTGCAGTGCTGATGAGCCAGATAGATAAATTGACACTAGAGAGAGATATAGATAGAGCTGCATGGGATATAGATTGTGCATCATGGATTGCCAAGTGATCAATGCTCATAGCACAGATGGACAAGTTGACAGCAAAGAGGGATACAACTATTGTAAGAGAACAGAGTGCGTAGGAGGAGGCAGACTATTTTATCAGTTCCATCAGTGATGTAGGTGTGTGTGATATTGCAGGGATGCTAGGGGATGCCTGAGAGGAGAAGAGGTACTGGTGAGATGTGTACCAGTGATATGTGCCATGGGATAAGTGGGCACCGAGTTACAGAGTGTCATCTAGTAGATCACACTCCCGTAGGACACAGAGTAGCAGGGGGTGCTAGGAGTGAGGGGGCCACCTAGATCGGGGCAGACAGGGCATCACACAGGGGGAGCCTCATCTTCCCAACAAGATATGGATCAACAGGATTGAGAGAGCAGGGGTTGACAGGAGGTCTCTCTAAATGAGGGAAAATTTTGATAGACATGAGATATGTTATGAGCCTATGGGCCTTAGTGTATACAGACACCTTGATTTTTGTACTCTAATACTTTTTTGGGACATGGATGTATGATATGCAGCTACTTTATGATGCACAGGATGGATGCTTATGTATATGCTTTTATTTCCTATTTATATGATGATGCTTATGTATTGCAATGTATTGCCTTTGTTACACAATGATATTTATTATGGATGTAATAATGTTTTTGTCTTTTGCTTTTTTCAAATGTATGAATGCAAAATGAAAATGTATGTTTGAAATTTTTTCTCATGTAGAAATGAATGAATGCAAAAATATACATGTTTTTGTTGTTTTTTCAAGTTTATGAATGCATGTATGGAGGATGGACTTGTTTTTGATGTACCAGAGTACTAGGCCAAGGTGACTACGAGGAATGACTAAAGAATTGTTAGTAGAAAGCAGAAATTAGATGAAGAAGTGTTAGTAGAAAAGATGTTGGCTTTCAAAGTGCAAATTATGTTAAGAGCATATTTTGATATTGCAAAATAAGAAGAGACACATCGTGGCACAAAAGCCAGAATGTAAAAGTAATCCTTTTTGCATGAACAAACATGATGCAGACAGAGGATGATCTTCTCTATCCTGAAATCATGTAGCAGACATGCCCCAAAATTTCATGAGATCATCAAACAGGCAGAAAAAAGTAAAGCAAAAGCAACTGGTCATGAACCATCCTGGCTACTCTCATAAGTTCAGATAATATCATCAAGTAGCATAGGAACATGATCAAAAGAAAAAATAAAAAATACTCACGAAAACAATATGAGCCAACAACCATTCTGATCTTTTGTTACTTGCATTAAATGTTCATTGATTGGTAGCTAAGGTTTGCAAATTGATTGATAGCTTGGACAGATTGATAGATAGCAAAGGTTGAAAGATTAAACAGTCCAAATAGATTAAATGCTAAGTCACAATGATTCAGATCGCATATGATTTCGTTAATGCCAGATTGATGATCCTGCCATTAATGTCGGCAAACATGATGTTTGAGTCGCAAAAAGAAGACATGTACAAATTTATTGCAGATTTTGAAAATATTTTTGCAATTTTTAAGGTTTTTTGAAATATTTGAATTTTTTGGTCTTTTTTTAGGATTGTTTTTAAATTTTTAGCAATTTTCTCGGGACATTATACAATTTTTAGTAATTTTTTCAGGACATTATTTGATTTTTTTTTGAATTTTTTCTTATTTAGATTTTTAGGATTTTTTTAGGTCATTAAGATATTTACAATGTGTTATCTCTAGAATTGGATAGTCGAGGAATCTCATGGGTAAACCACATTCAAGGTCTTGCCCCTAGTTTGAATTCAAATTCAAAGATGCTCAGTGCTAGGAATCTGCCCCTAGACAACAAAGAGGTTATGTATAGAGGCCAAAAGGACAGATAGACTGGGTATACTAAGGGGAAGATAAAGAAGATCAACCAGTTACAGACCATAAAGGGGCACTAGGGTCGATGCAAATTGAAAGATGTGATCAGGAAAGGTTATCAGGATACCAGGTGGAACCATGATAGACAATGGAGCAACAAATTACTACGCGTGATGCCTATTTGCCAGGTTTTCACCATGATACTTGCCCAAAGCACCCGTTTGCCAAGTTTTCACTATTGGATGGGATTTTTCTCTTGATTTCTATTTTTGTGTGCCAAGATACCTGTTTGCCAGGTTTTCATCAAGGCAACCATTTTTGATTTTTTTATTTTGTTTTCTTTTTTCTCTTTTTTTATTTTTTTGATATTTTTTAGAAATTTTTTAAAATTTTTTGTACTTTTTTTTTAGGAACTTTTTGCAATTTTTTTGTACTTTTTTCAGAAATCATGCATAATACTTATGGAGGTGTATGCTGTTCAGTGCCTCTGGCAATGGTTCTCCCTCTGGTCTTACAAGATGATACACTCTAGACCCATATGATGCTATGAATATGTATGGACCATCCCAATTTGGTTCAAATTTTCCAGCCTTCTCTCTATGTGGCTGGGTCTTGTAATTCATCTTGAGAACCAAGTCTCTGATCTCAAAATAGCAAACTCAGACTTTCTTGTTGTAACTCCGTTTTAGACTGTTCTGATAGGCTTGCAAGTGTACCAAGGCAGTTTATCGCTGCTCATGGAGCATCTTGAGCTCATGCAATCTGGAAACTCTATATTGTTCATCATCAACAATGCATTGTAAGTATACTCTCAATGAAGGGATTTCAACCTCAAGGGCTAATATGGCCTCAGTGCCATAGACAAGAGAGTACGAAGTAGCACCAGTGGGGGTGTGGATGCTAGTCTTGTAGGCCCATAGAGCTGGGTTGAGTTGTAAGTGCCAATCGCGGCCAACATTATTGACAGTCTTTTGCAGGATCTTAATGATGGTCTTGTTAGATGCCTCCTATTGGTCCTTGCCTTGCGGGTAGTAGATGCTAGAAAATCCATGATGGATTTTGAATTTCTCACAAAGTTGGGTAACATCCTTGTTCTGGAATGGGCTACCATGGTCAGTAATAATGACTAGAGGAACTCCATAATGACAAATGATATAATTCAGGATGAATCTAGAAACTTGTTTGTTGGTAATGTATGTCATGGGGATAGCTTCCACCCATTTTGTAAAGTAATTTGTGGTCGTGATGATGTACTTGTGGCTGTCAAAAGATAGGGATGTGATCTTCCCTACAATGTCAGATTTGCATTATGAAAAGGGCCATGGAGAGACCACTGGTTGTAGATGTTGTGCCAAAGCATGAATCAAATTATCATGAATCTGGCACTTGTAACATTTATTAGCAAATTTATGAGCATCTTGATCCATGGTAGGCCAATAATATCCTGCTCAAACCAGCTTCTTAGCGAGACTCAAACCATTGAAATGTCCACCACAAATACCATCATGGACCTCATGTAAGGTAGTGTTAGCCTCTCACGAATCAAGGAATCTGAGGAGGGTTTGGTCATAGGCTCTCCTATAAAGGGTATCACCAATGATGACATAACATGAGGCTTGACGGACAAGATCTCGACACTTTTTCTAGGATAAGGTAGGGGGTAATATCTGGGCATGTAGGTAATTATAGACATCTTGATACCAAGGGGAATCAGGACCAACAATGTCACACATGAGCTCAGATTGTGGAATGTTGAATGCCATAAGGAATTGCTTCTCAACAAGAAATTCACATCTCTCTTCATTATTTGGCATGTCAATCATAGATGCAATAGTGGCCATAGCATCTACTTGTTTGTTATGTACCCGTGGAAGCTAGCGAAAACTAATTGTGACAAATTGCTCCTTTATAAAGTTGGCCAACTATTTGTAAGGTACTTTCTTTTCATCCTTAGTTTCATAGTTATTAGTGACCTATCAGATGACCAATTAAGAATCACCATACACCTTGAGGTGCTGGATTTTCCATTGAATAGCAAGTTTAAGTCCAGTGACCAATGCTTCATATTCGGCGATATTGTTGGTACATGCAAATGTGATTCTATAAGATTTTGGAATGACATCGCCTTATGGGGTGACAAACATGATGCTTGCCCCCGATCCATGCCTAGTATGTGAGCCATCAAAGTAGAGTTGCCACTTATTAGATTCAGTGAAGGAAAAAATGGACTCATCTAGAAATTCTGAAAGTAATGGGTGATCATCAAGAACTGGTGCCTCTGCGAGCTGATTCGCTATCACCTGGCCTTTTATTGCTTTTATGTCCACATACTCTATGTCAAACTCACTCAAGAGAATGTTAATGGGGGAGATTGTTAATCTCTAAGTTTTGTTGATGATTAGTGACCAACACTTAGTCATTCACCTAGGCAGTTTTAGTTGGCTATCACTATGGCTGAGCTAAAACTATGCAAGGCCGAGCAACATTGTCGAGCAATTTTTAGTTTGCCTAGTTACATTTCCAAGCCGAGAAGGATATAGAGATATTAAGTGGTGAGTGACAGACAGTCAAGTGCCAAGAAGAATAGTTTTTATATACATGTCTAGAATGATACAAACTTCAAGGTTAAGTGATCTGGCTGACTTATATAAGCATTTTGGGCTGACTTATGTATGCATTTAATATTATTATACGGAGTTAGTTATGCATTTAATTGTTTTACTATCAAGGTATGGGTATTGGATCTTGATCATTGATCTAGATCTCACTATCAGATTTGAACAAGTATATTAGATTGCTTCTAAACCCTATTTTAAAAAGTGTGTGTAAGGAGAACAGACAAATTGTCTAAGTGACTACATTTTTAGAAGTGAAATGCACAGAGGGTTATTTTTGTTAAGAAGCAAAAATCAAGCAGAGTGAGAACATAGTGAACAGAAGAGTAAATATTATATCAGATTATGAGATCATAGAAGGTACTTGAAAGAGGAGATCCATCATCAGCATCAAAGTGCATAACGAAGGATAAATACTTGAGACATTCTAATCATTGTATTAGGTGAAAATCTTTTAATAGAGTGGTTCTAGTAGACCTTTCTTAAATATCCTAACATAGTGCTTACTTCATTGTAAGTTTCAAATCCTTTCACAAGGTAGATTACATTTTGTAATCAAACATTTGTAACCTTAACAGGTACACTTTATTATTGCAGTAGTGGAGAATTTTTTGAGTGTTATCCCCACCCCAGTTTTACCTATTTGGGTTTCTGGGTTACTAATTTATTGTGTTATGTGTTATTTATTTCATTGTGTGATTGCTATCTAAGATTACTGATATTACATTAGATTCATATATGTATGAACGTGGATTAGTTTTTTTGAAGTTTTTAAATTTGAAGATCTGATTCACCCCTCCCCCCTCTCAGTATCTTGCTTTCCCATTATTGTATTTCCAACATATTTATATATCTATGTCTTGTAATGAATATGACCTATATACACGTATATATATGCTCCAGATGAGAGCAATAGGTAAACAAAGGATAGCCCTTAAAAACATCAGAGCTATAGAATGTCATCAGTCTTCCAACTACCCTTCCTTCCAATTTATTGACTTCCCATTTGGTCCTTCATTTGAAATTCTATCTACCCTCGAGTTTCCCTCCCTATATATGTGATTCAAAGTACATTTTTTTCTTTAAATTTATTAAGTTAAAGACCTTGAGAGTAGTGCATTAAGTTTCCAATAAGGCATTGATCATTTTCTTAGTGCATTTATAACTATTATAGAGTCACCTTCTCTCTCCATCTTGTTTACCTTCATTTACTTGCATATCATCAGTCCTTCTACCAACACCAAAAGCTCACCAGTTTTGTTGGTTTCTATGCCTATTGGTTTAGTCATACTTTTAACTTAATCTCCCTCTGAATTGTGGATACAACATCAAATGCTTGCTTATCCCAGATTACCACGATATGCACCATCAAAGTTAAGCTTTACCATCCCTTTTAGGAGGATCCCATCTTACTACAATTCTCTTATGCTTGCTATCTTCCCCACCCTACCAAAAATAGGGTGGAATCTTTAAGCCAATCCACCTACACTTCATTTTCTCATCCTAGTAGATCATCCAGGATTCCTTCTTGGGCTGATGCAGAATCCTGTTATTTGTAGTTTTAACAATAGCTTATTCTATTATGTGTTTTAGTTATTCCAAGTTAATCTTTTTTTCCTTGAACAAGCACCTATTGTGTTCTTTTCATAGTTCCCATAGGACAATTGAAGGTTCTATTAGCCATAACTTTCTATACAAATATTTATTTTTAATTAAAGGCCAATATTGGAACAATCTTATAATAGAGTTAGGGAGGGCTAAGATCAATTCTCACCTGTTACATAGCCATTGCCAGCACTGATAAGAGAAATTTCATGTAAATAATATGTGATCTCGATTATCTTCCTCTTGTCACATAAAGGCCAACTGTTGCGACCCTCATAGACCATTATTTTAAATGTTTGTGTTGTCAAAATATCTTTCTTCATATGAATCCAAGAGAACAATCCTTCCTTGGGTAGATAATTCTTATCCAATTACAAAGAGATGAATATCTGGTTTTTTATCTTAAGATCTCTTTTAAGAGAAACTGGTACTCATCCTTATTGTTGTATTCTCTTGATTTTGAGTCAACCCAAGCCAATCTATCCTCACCTAACTGAAAGGTTATGTTCCTATCATTTAAGATTCTCATAACCTCCTCCCTTTTGTTTTTTGGGATATTAGTGTTAGCAAAGGATTTCCACCTCTATCCATGAGCTATACCCCCCTAATATTTCTATATAATCTTTAACATATTTATCCCATTGTGTTTCCAAGATGCCTCTATAATTTTCAAAGTTCTAGATAAAATTTATATTTCTGCATAACATCCCCAAGAATCTTTCCAAAATATAGCTTGTTCCACATTACCTAGGTTCCATGTTAATCTTTTAGTAATTTTTTTTCTGCAATTGAGCGTAAAGGTCCATATGCATGATTATTTAGGAGGGAAAAGACTCTTAAATATACTATTTGGTCCATTGTTAGTTAGATATTTGTGACATAATATATTTACACATTTTATATGTGGGTTTTTATACATTCTCCAATATAATTTAGCCCTTAGAGGTTTGATTTATTTCTTAATGATCTTAATCCTAACACCCCCTTCTTCCTTAGGACTACATACATTATCCTAGGATACTAATGAGATCATGTTGTTCTCCCTTATACATTTCCAAAAAAATATTCTCAAGTTCTTATTTAATTCTTCCCTTTTTACTATGGCTAAGTTTATGCATGATAGTTGATAGCACTAAATTTAACATATTGCTCTTCCAGCGGAAGAGAGCCATTTCCTTTCCATGACTCCATTTTTTTCTTAATTTTTGAAACAATCTGGTCTCATAATATCTTGGTTCTATAGTGTTTGTCTAAGGGAAGTCCTAAGTATTTGTATGACAATTTATTTCTTTTAAAGTTAAGAACATGAAAAATTACATTTCCCGCACACAACTTAGTGTTAAAGAAAATAATTTTTTATTTTTCCTTGCTAATTTCCTGGCCTGAGGCTTTTGTATAGGATTCTAATATCTTTTTAATTTCTATTTCTTCATGTTTTTTCCCTTGGCCGTAAAGCATGGTATCATCAAAAAATTGTTGATGTGTAATAGGATAAAGATTGTTAGTTATTTGAACACCTTTAATGAGATTCATTTTCCTCGCTTTAGTTATTTCGCTCACTAGATATTCTTCCATAATAATAAATAGGAAGAGGAATATTTTTTCACCCCATCTCAATCCTCTAGAAATGCTAAAAAAGCCTTCTAGGGTGTCATTCACCAAGATTGACATTCTAGGACTATAAATACACTTAAAGATAAGGTTAATCCATTGTTGAGAGAAGACAAATGCTTCTAGGTACTTGCAAAGGAAAATCTATTCTACCTTATCATAGGCATTCTTTATATCAAGTTTAATCATCATACTTGGATTACGGTTTTGTTGAATTTAGTGAATTGCTTCTTGAGCAATAATAACTCCATAATAAATGGATCTACCAGGGAAAAGCCATATTTTCTCTTCAATAATTAATGTTGGAATAAGTTTATGTTTTCAATTAGCCATGGTTTTTGTAAGTATTTTATAGATAGTGTTGCAGAATTCTATAGGTTTGAAATCATCAAAAATTTCTAATTTCTCTTTCTTAGGAATTTGGGAAAGAAAAGTGTTATTAATTTATTTGAGAAGGTTCCTTGAGTTCCTAACCCATTCTAGTGCATCTTCCATGTCCTCACCTATAAAATTCCAACACTTTTGAAAAAATATGGCAAGGAACCCATCCAGACCCTTGGATTTGTCTAGATGCATTTGCATTACTTTTGTTTCAATTTATACTTTAGAAAAAAATTCTATTAGGCTACGATTTTTTTCATCCGTAATAATTTTAGGAATATTTACTAGAATGTCTCTTTTCTCTTCCAAATTAGAACCATTCCAATTATTCAAAATATCCTAATAATACTTAAGTGCCTCAGCTGTAATTTGATTAGGATATTCAATATTCATTCCATTTCTTTCTTTAATCTTAGTTATTCTATTGATGTTCCCCCTTTGTTTAGAGTTGTATGGAAGAATTTTGTGTTCTTATCTCCCATGTTCATCCATGTTTCCCTAGATTTTTTATGCCAAAATATTTCTTCCTTACCAAGGATATCCTCATAATCTGCTAGTAATTTCTTCTCTTTGAGATATAGTTCCTTATCCATCACCTTATCAATTACTAATATATTAAGCCCTTCCATTTCTTCTTGTATTCTTCCCTTTGCCTCAAAGATATTTCCAAACTAATCCTTAAGCCATAGAAGCAATTTAATTTTATTGTCTTTAATTTATTTACCACATAATATCATTTCAAACCTGGTACATATGCATCCCTTCAAAATTTCTGTATTAAATTTATCAAGTTTTCATTCCCCAGCTACATTTTCTCAAACTTGAAAGGGTGATGTTTGGGGCTTGAATCCTCTATAATATTTAGCTCAATAGGAAGGTAGTATGATCCATATTAAGGGTGGATCTCAGCTAAAAAGGTATAAAGAAAGTTTGTCAAGATTACTCTATGGAAAAACCTATCTAGTTTCTCTATAATGTGAGTAAATCTCTATCTTCTATTATTCCATGTAAATGTTCCCTTCTCATTATTAATTTCCTATAAAAAATTTCTGCTGACCCAATTTCTAAAGTTAATATCTGATTGATATTGTTTAGTGATTCCACCCCACTTTTCATTTCGGCTAATTAGAGTATTAAATTAACCACTTACAACATAAATATTTAATGGTATACTTTGTAAATACTATTCTACTTCACTCCAC
The DNA here is from genome assembly GCA_018584345.1 of Thuja plicata. Lineage (NCBI taxonomy): Eukaryota > Viridiplantae > Streptophyta > Pinopsida > Cupressales > Cupressaceae > Thuja > Thuja plicata. The sequence continues at coordinate 1,155,415 of MU226705.1, forward strand.
ACTAATCTCTTGTCCGTATATTGCATTGGCCCATAGACATTTATCAACAAGAACTTCAAATTACACTTTATGCTCTTGACTTAGCCACTCATCCAGTTTCCAAGGCATTGACCCTTAGTGAAGGTAACAAATCTTGGGTCTCACATTAGTGCAATGCCTCATGAGGCACCATTTGCTAAAGAGCCTACAATGTCCACATTTCCTAGCTTATTTCTTATTAGAGCTATATCTTCAGGGTTATCTTGGTTTCCTTTATCATTGTAATATTATCTTTGGTAGTAGTAGTGTAATGTTTAATGATCCATTGTTTGTTATGGGACTTCATGCCCCTAAAATTTCATGTATTGATTTTCATGTCTCCACAGGAAGGACCTTCCCCTTCCCAGCATTAAACAAATTAGTAATTTTATTCTAATCTTTGACAGATCCATCCCTTGCTCTTAGTTCTAAAAGAGATTTCCTTCCCATCATTTTTTTATAGTTAGCACAATCTTGGGTTTCCTTTCTTTGGTTTGTGAATCTCCCAATGTTTCAATTGTCTTTTCTATCTCCTTATCATCCAATTCAATCATCATCTTCTCTTCTTCTACTTGATCATAATATTTCTCCTCAATTTTTAAAATTCTTGCAATCATGAGTTGTTTCTCTAGATCCATTTCATCTTCACACAATAACTCTTTTGCAAACCCTTCCATAGGAGCACCCAATACTTCATTACATAAACAATCCAGTGGTAAATTAGTGTTATTTCTTACAGCTTCACCGCCCTCTAGTGTAACTTTTTTGGCCATCTCAGTCTTGTTAAATGTTCCTCCTTCTCTTTAACTGTCTCCATATTATCTCCAAAGTTATATTGATTCAGGGTAACGAGTGGTCCAATAGAAGTTTTTGTATCACCATTCTCAACTATCTCCCCCTCTTCAATTTCCTTGGTTCTAGGTTCCTTCCCAATTATATCAAATACCGAGGGAATCCCCAAATAATTGTTTCTCTTATTACAGGATTATTCTCTAGGTTCAGAAGGTTGGTATTATTAGCTGTACATTTTCTCACGTCTTTTTTGTTGTTGTTTATGCTTACTATGCTACGGTTGAAATTTCCTTTTTTTATGAGTATAATATGTGATGCATCAGATTATTTTATTTCATCTTGGTTCCAGGGTTGGTTTTCAACAATGAATCCTCCTTTCTCCTCTTTGAATCAAATTTTGTCAGCTTATCCATTTTAGGAAGCATATTATTAGATTTCCTTTCCTTATTATGAGGTAAACTAAATGATCTAAACACTACATGGTGCAGGAGCACCTAGGCTATCCACAAAGCCCTAGTTATTTTTGGCTTGTAGCTAACTCTATCCAAGTCAGTATGTTTTTGCTTAGACCTTATGTAAGGTTTAAATGTGTCCAACACCTATGTAAGGTGAGAAATATGGTTAAATAGGATTTAATGGGGTTATTTCATATAGTTTTATGGGTTAGAGGCCCTAAAAGATAGTTTGCAGCATAAATGCAAAAGATGCTCAAAAGTTGTCATGACAACATTTGCAACTTTTGCAAATGTTGCATGCAACTTGACAAATTTGGATTCCCCTCATTATAGGAGTGGCAAATCAATGATAGTGACCTAAAATGGTGGAGGAAGAATCTTATGATACTCTATGGCTCAGTTAGATTGATTGTAAGAAAGTTTTTGAAAGCAATAGAGAAAGTGTTCTGAGATACATAGTATAGTCAGCTTATGTTCTTAGTGTTTTAATGGATGGATATACTTGATATATTTCTGGATTCATGTAGTAGGCATATATTTAAGACTTTTTTATTCAGACAGAAAGTAGAGTAGTGTTGATTTGTTAGCTATAGGAAATTATTTAAGTTTTAGGGAGTCTACTGGTCCAGTTCAGTGTAGTTTTGTTTTTATGGCTCCCCCATAAAATCCAACCATGGGAAACTCCAAAGGTTGAATGAATTATTTAGGAGAGCCTCTTTATAGTGTACATATGAAAGTAGGAGGTATGAGGATTTGAGTACAACTATTTCTAAGGTTATGCCCTAGGCGAGCAATGCATGTCCGACTAGGAGTATAACAGTGAATATTTGAGTGCCATTGAAAGGGAATGTTTGAGAGAAGAAAACCAATTTTAGGTTTGGAAGAATTAGGGTCTATAAGAACCCTTTCTATGAGCTAAGGTCCTCACCAATCCAACTAGATATATTTCTAAGTACAAATCAGATGACTGCAACTAATGCATGAAAATAGCCCTATTTGACCTACATTTTAGGACAGTAGTGTACGAAGGACTTAGGAAGATAAAAAATTGAAAATGTTTAAGGTATTAAAAAAAGGTGTATGAATCCTAAGTTGGTTTTTAGGGTTGTTTGGGATTTTTAGGAAAGAATCAAGAAAAACCCTCTGAGTAGGGCTAATTGGGCTACAAGGCCTAATAGGACCAAAAATAGTGTAAGTTTTGAACTTGATTTATTTGAGTTTGAAGACCCATTAAAATGGGATGGTTAGGATTCAATATGGATGTCTTAATGGTGGACATGTCACTTGTGGCATTGAGGAACATTTTTTGAGCAGTTTGAGCTTGGAATCTTCCAAGAGAAGATAGAAACAAAGAGCAATTTCAATGTCGGAAATCCTTCAAGGGTAAGAACAAGAAGATAAACAAATTGGGATTGAGTTAGAGGAGTGTAAGGCCATTGGAGAAAATACTTTAGAGGACCTAGAATTGAGTCTAGGGTCCTAAGGAGATTAGGACAAGTAGAGTCCTGATTAGAGTTTGTGCAAGAAACCCTTGGAGCACTTCCATCGCTACATTACCCAAGATAGGCTCTTGATGAAATTTAGATTTAATAAGGTATGTATCATTATGGGTAATTAATTCTATAGTTTTCAATTGGGTTAGGTTAATGGTGCAGGAGCACACCTAACTCAAACCCCTAGCTCCTTATTTATGGCATGTACTGACTCTAGCCAAGTCAGGAGAGTGTGTGTGGACCTTAGAAGGTCATTTTTTTCCCCTAAGATGGATATGACTAGGTCAATCCGTGTCTAGATAGGTTGCTTAGTTGGTTTCCTTTAGTTGTGTGTGTGTGAGGTAGTTGGTAAGCCTCTAGAAATCCAACCAAGGCATTAGGAACTTTGGATAAGCTTCTTGGGATCATTGGCACTTAGCATACACTAGTGCCTAGAAACTTGACCTACATTGCCTAGCAGCTCAGCCTACATTACCTAGAAACTCGGCCTACATTGCCTAGCAACTCAACCTACATTTGTGCCTAGAAACTCGGCCTACATTGCCTAGAAACTCGGCCTACATTTCCTATTAGTTTGGCCTACATTTGTGCCTAGCAACTCAGCCTACATTGCCTAGCAACTCGGCCTACATTGCCTAGTGAATCGGCCTACATTTGTGCCTAGCAACTTGGCCTATATTGCCTAGCAACTCAGCCTATAATGCCTAGCATCTCAGCCTACATTTGTGCCTAGAAGCTCAGCCTACATTTGTGCCTAGCAGCTCAGCCTACATTTGCGCCTAGCAACTCGGCCAACACTGGATCTTGACTTTCTTTACTGTTGCTCAGAAATATTCAGTTGTAACAGCCCGTGAAAAGTGGACCTTGACTTTTATGGACAGTATGGTTAGTGTAACGGTTCTTGAAGAGATTATTGTGAATGAGGGGACCGTTAGGGTTGCTTCCTATGAGAGGATGGTTACTAATAACATCCAAAATTATTCATTTTTAGAGATCGAGAGAGAAGAGACTGAAAAAAAATGAGAAGCTACAGAAATCATAGAGTTGTAGATTATTGTACTGTTTTGTTTTGTTTCCAGAAATGAGAATTTGCAGATAGTGTGTTTAGTGGATATCAAACTCCTTTGTTCAGTTTGCATACAAGTAGATTATTTATTTTATTTTCTATTTTGTAAGTTCTTAGTTCTTCACCCGTTCTAGGTTGTAAGCAGTAATGGCCCCTCGAGATTCCTAAATCCATGGTGAGAGTCATGTGTTGGAATGGAACTCGAGAGGAGCACTTGTATATAGTTTCCTTTTTGTTTTATTTAGGAGAAGAAAAAACAACAAGCCTAGAGATCTTACCCTAGGTGAGCTTGTTAATAGTCTGGCTAGGGAAGAGAATGAGAACAATGTTCTGAAAACATTGGTTGAATGAATCTATTTGTGTAGGTTTAGCAAGAAGAAGAAGAAGAAGAAAAGCATTTCGATGGGGACTGAGTCTTGAAGAGGAGGTATAGTTGAGAGGGACTTACCTCAGGGTTAGGGTTGTGAATACCCTAAGAGATCTAGGAGAAAGATCTTAGAACAGAGCCAAGCTAGTTCTATAGCAGCAACAAGGCTCTTGTCCACATCAGATTGGTATCAGAGCCTAAATTGATTGGGCTTGTGGTAGATTTTCTAGCCAACAATATCAGTAGGTGAAAAAAAGATGTTCACCAATGCAAAGCTTGCAAAGGAAGTAGATGAGCAGAAGAGAGTGATAGAGGATCAAAGGGAAAGGAGTAGACTCCTTGAAAAAGCCCTGGATGAGATGAAGGTAAAACTTCAAGAAGTTGCAGATGCAACTAAAAGCAAAGATGGAGATGAAGTCAGCAGCAGTAGAGGGAAGCAGAAATTTGATGAAGAAGACTTGATACCTGAACCAGACCCTCCAATGAATGAGGAGCCATTTCTAAAAGCTCTCAGAGCCCTAGGAGGAAAAATTCTTGAAGGAATTCCATTCTTTAATGGAAAAATGGACAGTGAACTAGTTTTGGAATGGATAGAAGGCATTGAGAATCATTTTGAATGTGAGGGAATAACTGAAGCACAAAAGGTAAAAGTTGCAAAGTCAAGGTTAAGAGGTTCAGCACTAACATGGTGGAAATACCTCCAAGAAGAGAGGGAGAAGATGGGTAAGCATCCAATTTCAAATTGGAAGGCCATGTTAAACAAGGTAAAGGAGAAATACCTACCTAAGGATTATGAAATCCAGCTACAAAAGAAGAGGTAGAGCTTGAAGCAAAAAGATTTGGATGTGGCTATGTATACTGAAGAATTCCAAAAGTTGTGCTTGAGGTCACGAGTCCAAGAGGATGAGACTATCAAGGTGGATAGGTATCTTGGAGGCCTAAAATGGAATATCCAAGAGGAAATCAGTTTGTGGACTCCCACAACTGTCCATAAGTGTTTCCAACTTGCATTAAAAGTGGAAGAGAAGAACAAAAAGAAATCAGAATCAAACTTCAGAGGAAGAGGAAGAGGAAGAGGTAGAGAAGGAAGAGGACAAGGAGGCTATGGTGGAAGAGGATCAGATTCAAGGAAGTAAAGTGAGAACAAGCTCACTAAAAATTAGGAAGGAAACTAAAGTAGAGGAGGTTCCAATAGAAGTAGAGGTTCTAACACTAGTTGGAGAGGAAGGAGAAGCACCAATCAAGGAAGAGGAGCATCCTACTTTTCCACCATGAAGTGCTACCACTGCAATTAGCTGGGGCATCTTGCCTATAGGTGTCCTGGAAAGGGTTCTACTTCTCAAGGAGGTGGAAAGAGAGTTAACTATGTCTAAGAAGAATCAAGTTGCAGCAACAAGCCATTTGAGGTACCTTTAGAATCACGGGAAGGTGATATCCTCATGATAAAGAGGACATTGATCAGAGAGCCAAGCAAAGAAGAACCAAGCTAAAGAAGGGCACTCTTTAGAGTGAAGTGTAAGATCATAGGAAAGGTGTGTAGAGTCATTATTGATTCAGGCTCAATTGACAATATCATTAGTGAAGAGGCAGCCACCAAGTTAAATTTGAAAAGGATTCCACATGAAAACCCATACAAGGTTACATGGCTCAACAAAGGACAACATGTGTTTGTAGGAGAACAAGCATGGGTA
>MU226705.1:1167485-1188777 GCA_018584345.1 Thuja plicata
TGTATATATATACATATATATGTATATATATATATATATGTATATATATATATATATATATAGTAAAATGTTAGATGTACATATTTTTATATTTATGAGTGTGTATATTCATATTTGTTTTAGTTGGGTGTTGTATTTTTATTTCTTCTTGTATTTTTTATATTAATTTATGTTTATTTTTGGTTTTGCATTTTTTGTCTTCTCTTTTCTTTATTGGGGCTCTCTCTCTGTATATATATATATATATATATATATATATATATAATTTTGATTAATTTATTTATTTATAATTATGTTTTTATTTTTTGATGGTTTTATTTTATTTTGTTTATTTGCTTTTGCTCTATTTCTGGGTTTCTTTCTTAGTGTCTTGTCACCTTATGTTTGCGTGTTGTTACCTCCTCTCTTCCTCCCTCCTTTACCTCTTTTTATTCTCTTCTAGGTCTGCAATCTACATTTTTCTTTTCTTGGTCTCTTGCATATTGATGATGGGTCATGTACTGTGATCCTAAACATTGATGCTAAAAAAATTACTACAAAATCAAACCTACAAATAAGTAAAAACAATTATATGGATTGTGAAAAATATGATAACTTTGAAAATCATGATAATTATTTTTAATAAAATATTTTAAAAAATTCTTAAATGGAATGTGTGATCCCAAATGTCGATCTAATAATTCAACATAGATTAATCCTAAAAATAATTAACATTAAAATCTATGGATTGAAGAAGATAATATGATTAATTCAATTACTAAATTTTAAATGTAATTCAAAGTGAATTTTAAAAAATAAAATTTAATATTTATTTATTGTTTTAAAATTTTTATTTTAAAAACATAAGTTGAAATATTTTTAAAAACTAAAATAAAATACTATATTTTTAATTCATAGAAAAATTGGATAAAAGTACCACTAAAAAAATATCATATAGATCTAAACACATATCCAATATAATAATAAACAATATTGATATAAATGACCAATTATAATTGTACGAACTTTCGTAACAATTTTAAATAAAATGTACCACTGAACCATTTAAAAATAAAAATACCTCCCTAATGCACATTCAAACCTAGACAACTACTCCAAAAATTAAACATGGGATAACATTAAGTCCAAATCTAAACTGTTAGGTAGTGACCATTTACAAAATAAGAATGTGAGCAAAGATGTTATCGTTTTGATGTGATTTTAAAACGTCAATCTTGACATAGGGAGTTTTAGCTTTGATTTTCATCCAGTCTTCCCGTAATCCTTTAAGATCTTCGTTAGTTCACCACTTGCATTATAAACCACTATCCCCTTTAGTCTCGTTAAGTGCTCCAATCCCTCTGGACCTTTCTGAACTTGCTGACAATTTTCTATATCTAAATATTCAAGATAGTGCATTACTCCATTCTTAGAATACATAGCGTAACTAAGTTAGGAAATACCCCACTCTCTCCAAAATCCTTAGGCAATTCTCTACATCTTAAATCTTTGGCCAAACACGATGTCTGTAAGTTGGGCATGTTTTGCAATGACAAATAACAACTGCACTCAATCAATGCAAGTTCTGTCAAATTCGCCGTGTACCACATATCCAACTTGGCATGGAAAAATGAACAGTAAAAACTTGATGAAGATCTTTCATAACATTCATTTTTCCTGGTAATACTAGAAGATTGGATTCCTTCATATGCATATGTGTTGTGTATGGTAAGTTTACAAGCATGCATTTTTATTTCATAATAACTCATGTGCGTGTTTTGGAGAACTAAAGATGATGGTTTTAGTTCCACATAACCCGCATGGGTTATGTAGAATTTAGAATGATACTTTTTTGTTTTTCATAATGTGTGCGGGTTATTTAGCACATAGGAACCTGTATGTGTTATGGCTTGGTAAGAGGCTTGGAAAATGATCCTAAGGCTTGTAAGCTCATTTTCCATCAATTTTTGTCCCTTTACACAGTTTTTATCTTCCAAGATGATTTCTCAACTTCGTTGTCATTATGTTTACAAACGATCAAGTGGGTATCTTTAAAATTACCACCATAATCTCACATGTCTTCTCAACTTTCTAACCATATAAATTTTTCTATTTTTGGACAACATTAGCATATTAAGCTTTAATTTTCCTTACTTTTGTCTTGGCAATCCTCAGAGACATATGTCTACAATTTTTTTAATAAATTTTGATCTCGTTGAAAAAATTCAAAAAAAAACATATTACTGTTCTAAACTTGATTCTATACACTTAAAAAAAACAAATTCATTTCCGATTATTTTGATGCAAAATATGCCCAGTGCACGAACATGTACTAGATTTTGAGGATGTGGTCACTTCAAAAAATCATACAAAAGAAAATCCTCAACCTAAAATTACAAAAAAATACACAAGTTTTGGACTCACTCTTACCTATCATCCTCCCAAAGGGTTTTTGAAAATACTAAATTTAACTATATCTTTTGTGAAGCGCACAGAAAAAACTATGTTATATTTCTCTGAAAAATCAGGAACAATTTTTCGTGCATAGCAGCTTTGACCCTTTTAATCTTATCCATTTTTTTTAAAACTTTAGTAGTTTAGAAACTAGATTCAGATTCCTACAATTCTTATTCTTTACACATCTTCTAATTTTGAGTGCACGACCCTCGAATTTCTCATTGAAGTTCACTTTTACCTGATTTCAAAAAAAAATTGGCAACTTATACCCCCCTTTTTGCACACCATCTTGGTGCACTTACCCTCTTCCCATCCATAATATACTTATATTATTGTATCTGACAAAAGTTTGATTTAGCTGATTCACAACACAATAATTTATGCACAATTGATTTGTTGTGAATACATCATGTTATGAACTGGTCACTATCTTATCTTAACTGTGACTTACAGTCATATTTATCCAATTGTGTTTCCAAGATACCTCTATAATTTTCAAAGTTCTAGATAAAATTTATATTTCTTCATAACATCCCCAAGAATCTTTCCAAAATATAACTTGTTCGTGTTAATCTTTCAATAATTATTTTCTGCAATTCAGCATAAAGGTCCATATGCATGATTATTTAGGAGGGGAAAGACTCCTAAATATACTATTTGGTCCATTGTTAGTTAGATATTTGTGACATAATATCTTTACACATTTTATATGTGGGTTCTTGTACATTCTCCATAATAATTTAGCCCCAAGAGGTTTGCTTTATTTCTTAATGATCTCTATCCCAACACCCCTTTCTTCCTTAGAACTACATACATTATCCCAAGATACTAATGAGATCATGTTCTTCTCCCTTAGACATTTCCAAAAAAATATTCTCAGGTTCTTATTTAATTCTTCCCTTTTTACTATGGCTAAGTTTATGCATGATAGTTGATAGCACTAACTTTAACATAGTTGCTCTTCCAACAGAAGAGAGCCATTTCCTTTCCATGACTCCATTTTTTTCTTAATTTTTGAAATAATCTGCTTGCCTAATATCTTGGTTCTAAAGTGTTTGTCTAAGGGAAGTCTTAAATATTTGTATGACAAATTCTCTCTTTTAAAGTTAAGAACATGACAAATTACATTTTCCGCATTCAAATTAGTGTTAAAGAAAAAGATTTTTTATTTTTCCTTGCTAATTTCCTAGCCTAAGGCTTTTGTATAGGATTCTAATATCTTTTTAATTTCTATTTCTTCGTGTTTTTGTCCTTGGCCATAAAGCATGGTATCATAAAAAAATTGTTGATGTGTAATAGGATAAAGATCGTTAGTTATTTGAACACCTTTAATGAGATTCATTTTCCTCACTTAAGTTATTTCTCTCACTAGAGATTCTTCCATAATAATAAATAGGAAGGGGAATATTTGTTCACCCCGTCTCAATCCTCTAGAAATGCTAAAAAAACCTTCTGGGGTGTCATTCACCAAGATTGACATTCTAGGACTATAAATATACTTAAAGATAAGGTTAATCCATTGTTGAGAGAAGACAAATGCTTCTATGTACTTGCAAAGGAAACTCTATTCTACCTTATCAAAGGCCTTCTTTAGATCAGGTTTAATCATCATACTTGGATTGTGGTTTTGTTGAATTTAGTGAATTGCTTCTTGAGCAATAATAACTCCATAATAAATGGATCTACCAGGGAAAAGCCATATTTTCTCTTAGATAAGCCATATGTTGGAATAATTTTATGTATTATATTAGCCATGGTTTTTGTAAGTATTTTATAGATAGTGTTGCACAATTCTATAGGTCCAAAATCATGAAAACTTTCTGATTTTCCTTTCTTAGGAATTTGGGAAATAAAAGTGTTATTAATTTATTTGAGAAGGTTCCTTGAGTTCCTAACCCCTTCTAGTGCATCTTCCATCTCCTCGCCTATAAAATTCCAACACTTTTGAAAAAATATGGCAAGGAACCCATCCAGACCCTTGGATTTGTCTAGATGCATTTGCATTACTGTCATTTCAATTTATTCTTTAGAAAAAAATTCTATTAGGCTACGATTTTTTTCTTCTGTAATAATCATAGGAATATTGACTAGAATGTCTCTTTTCTCTTCCAAATTAGAACCATTCCAATTATTAAAATTATCCTAATAATAATTAACTACCTCAACTACAATTTGATTAGGATATTCAATATTCATTCCATTTCTTCCTTTAAACTTAGTTATTCTATTGATGTTCCTCCTTTGTTTAGAGTTGTATGGAAGAATTTTGTGTTCTTATCTCCCATGTTCATCCATGTTTCCCTAGATTTTTTACGCCAAAAAATTTCTTCCTTAGGAAGGATATCCTCATAATCTGCTAGTAATTTCTTCTCTTTAAGATATAGTTCCTTATCCATCACCTTATCAATTACTAATATATTAAGCCCTTCCATTTCTTCTTAGATTCTTCCCTTTGCCTCAAAGATATTTTTGAACTAATCCTTGTTCGATAGCAGCAATTTATTTTTTATTGTCTTTAATTTATTTACCACATAATATCATTTTAAACCTGGCACATATGCATCCCTCTAGAATTTCTCTATTAAATTTATCAAGTTTTCATTCTTCAGCTACATTTTCTCAAACTTGAAAGGTTGTTGTTTGGGGCTTGAATCCTCTATAATATTTAGCTCAACCGGAAAGTAGTATGATCCATATTGAGAGTGGATCTCAGCTAATAAGGTATAAAGAAAGTTTCACAAGATTCCACAATGGAAAAACCTATCTAGTTTCTCTATAATTTGACTAAATCCCCATCTTCTATAATTCCATGTAAATGTTCCCTTCTCAGTATTAATTTACTATAAAAAATTTCTGCTGCCCCAATTTCTAAAGTTAATATCTGATTGATATTGTTTAGTGATTCCACCCCACTTTTCATTTATGTTAATTAGAGTATTAAATTAACCACTTACAACATAAATCTTTTATGGCATACTCTATAAATGCTATTCTATTTCACTCCACACTAATCTCTTGTCCCTATTTTGCATTGGCCCATGGACATTTATCGACAAGAACTTCAAATTACTCTTTATGCTCTTGACCTAGCCACTCATCTAGTTTCCAAGGCATTGATCCTTAGCGAAGATAAAAAATCTTGGGTCTCATATTAGTGCAATGCCTCATGAAGCACCATTTGCTGAAGAGCCTACAATTTCCATATTTCCTAGCTTATTTTTTATTAGAGCTATATCTTCCAAGGTTAGCTTGGTTTACTGTATCATTGTAATATTATCTTTGGTAGTAGCGGTGTAATGTTTAATGATCCATTGTTTATTAGGAGCCTTCATGCCCCTAACATTCCATGTATTTATTTTCATGACTCTCTAGGAAGGACCTTCCCCTTCCCAACATTAAAAAAATTAGTAATTTTAGTCTAATATTTGATAGATCCATCCCTTGCTCTTAGTTCTAAAAGAGATTTCCTTCCCATATTTTTTTTATACTTAGCACAATCTTGGTTTTCCTTTCTTTGGTTTGTGGAACTCCAAATTTTGCAATTGTCTTTTCTATCTCCTTATCATCCAATTCAATCATTGTCTTCTCTTCTTCTACTTGATCATAATATTTCTCCTCATGTTTTAAAATTCTAGCAATCATGAGTTGTTTCTCTAGATCCATTTCTTCTTCACACAATAGCTCTTTTGCAAACCCTTCCATAGGAGCACCCAATACTTCATTGCATAAACAATCCAATGCTAAATTAATGTTGTTTCTTACAGCTTCACCGCCCTCTAGTGTAACTTCTTTGGCCATCTCAGTCTTGTTTTGTTCCTCCTTCTCATTAACTGTCTCCATATTATCTCCAAAGTTCTATTGATTGAGGGCAACGAGTGGTCCAATAGGAGTTTTTATATCTCCATTCTCAAATATCTCCCCCTCTTAAATTCCCATAGTTCTAGGTTGCTTGCCAATTATATCAGATACCGAGGGAATCCCCAAATAATTGATACTCTTATTATCGGGACTCTTCTCTAGGTTCAGAAGGTTGGGATTATTAGCTATAGATTTTCTCACTTCTTTTTGGTTGTTGTTTATGCTTACTAGGATACGGTTGAAATTTCCTTTCTTTTTATGTGTAAAATGTGTGATGCATCAGATTGTTTTATTTCATCTTGGTTCCAGGGTTGGTTTTCAACAATGAATCTTCCTTTCTCCTTATTGAATCTAATGTTGATCACCTTATCCATTTTAGGAAGCATATTATTAGATGTCCTTCCCTTATTATGAGGTAAACTAAATGATCTAAACACTACATGGTCCAGGAGCACCTAGGCTATCCTCAAAGCCCTAGTTAGTTTTGACTTGTAACTAATTTTAGACAAGTAAATGTGTTTTTTACTAGTCCTTAGAAGGTCTTTTTGTTGTGTGTGACTAGGTGAATTAGTGGTTAGTGCTAATTTCATTCTGGTTTAGTTTGGTTTGATTTTAAGTGTTTAGTCCTTAGAATAGGCCTAAATTTGGGAAATGGGGTTTAAATATGTACTAGACCTATGTAAGGTGAGAAATATTCTTAAATGGGCTTTGAGGATGCTATTTCATATAGTTGTATGGGTTAGAGGCCCTAAAAGATAGTTTGCATCATAAATACAAAAGATGCTCAAAAGTTGTCATGACAACATTTGCAACTTTTGCAAATGTTGCATGCAACTTTTGCAAATGTTGCATGCAACTTGAAAACTTCGGATTCCCCTCATTATAGGAGTGGGAAATCAATGATAGTGGCATAAAATGGTGTAGGAATAATCTTATGATACTCTATGGCTCATTTCTTGAGGTAGATTAATTGTAAGCAAGTTTTCGAAAGCAATAGAGAAAGTGTTTTGAGATACATAGTATAGTCAGCTTATGTTCTTAGTGTTTTAATGGATGGAGATACTTGATATATTGGTGGATTCATGTATTAGGAACATATTTAATACTTTTTCATTCAGATAGAAATAATATTAGTGTTGATTTGTTAGCTATAGGAAATTATTTAAGTTTTAGGGAGTCTACTGGTCCAGTTCAGTGTAGTTTTGGTTTTATGGCTCCCCAATGAAATCCAACTGTGCGAAACTCAAAAGGTTGGATGATGAGTTAGGAGAGACTCTTTATAGTGTACATAGTAAGGTAGGAGGTATGAGAAGTTTAGTACAACTATTTATAATTCTATGCCCTAGGCGAGCATTGCATGTCTAGCTAGGAGTATAACAGTGAAGATTTGAGTGCCATTGCAAGGGAATTTTTGAGAGAAGAAAAAAAATTATGGTTTGGAAGAATTAGGGTCTATAATAACCCTTTCTATGAGCTGAGGTCCTCACCAATCCAACTGGATAGATTTCTAATTAGAAATCAGATGACTGCAACTAATGCATGAAAATAGCCCTATTTGACCTACATTTTAGGACAATAGTGTACGAAGGACTTAGGAAGATAAAAACTTGAAATTATTTAAGGTATTGAAAAAGGGTTTCTGAATCCTAAGTTTTTTTTTAGGGTTGTTTGGGAGTTTTAGGAAATAATCAAGAAAAAACCTCTAACTAGGGCTAATTGGCCTACCAGGCCTAATAGGACCAAAAATAATGTAAGTTTGGAACCCTTGATTTGAGTTTGAAGACCCATTCAAATGGGATGGTTAGGATATAAAATGGATTTCAAAATGGTGGAAATGTCCCTTGTGGCATTAAGGAACAAGTTTTGAGCATTTTGAGCTTTGAATCTTCTAAGTGAGGATAGAAACAAAGAGAAATTTCAATGTTGGAAATCCTTCAAGGGTAAGAACAAGAAGATCAACTGATTGGGATTGAGTTAGGGGAGTCTAAGGCCATTGGATAAAATACTTGAGAGGACCTAGAATTGAGTGTAGGGTCCTAAGGAGAGTAGGACAAGTAGAGTCCTGATTAGAGTTTGTACAAGAAACCCTTGGAGCATTTTGATCGCTACATTACCAGAGATAGGCTCTTAATGAAATTTAGATTTAATAAGGTATGTATCATTATGGGTAATTAATTATATCGTTCTCAATTGGGATAGGTTAATATCTACATCTACTAGCATCTTGACATCAGAAGTAAATAAGAAGTTTTCTTCCATCCCTATAAAGCCTCCCAATTCATCTCTCAATCTGATTAATATTTGGTTATGCAATAATTCAAGTGGTAAATTTATGAATCTGTTCCATTTCAAAATCTTCTTGAATTTATGTTGGCTAGGATAAAATTTAGGTTATCATTCTATGAATTTAAATTTGCATCCTTGATAAAAGACATGATCTCCATTTAACAATTCATTTTTTAGGATTTTATTTCTAAAATCAATAAACAAATTTTTTTTAGCGAGAATAGAAATACTTACCTAGCCTGTGTATGCTTTCTCCCACCAACTAGCATTGCTTTGAATAGGTTTCCCATTGCCACACCATTTTTCAAAAAGACTATTTTTCTACAATGTTCCCTCAAACCCTTAATGTAAATGTTTTTCATGGCAACCACACTAGACTCTTTTCAATAGTTTGTAGTTTTAGGGTTTGTATATCCCATCTTGTTTTGCCAAAATCATGCCATGACCTTCAAATTCCTATTTTGTTTCCTATCTTGGCAATTATAAGAAAAAAGAGGCTTGTGTCACCCAAAATTTCCTCAAGTCTTTAAAATAGAAGTGCAATGATCTTAAGTTTTGTTAATAGGGGTTTGTTTTAAAAAACCCTTCACGCATTCTTGGAGCAATAAAAATCTATTGGGAGTAGAGAGGTGCAAAGGAGCATTCAAATCATCCCAAATTTATCCCCTTAGAGGATTAGGGGAAGGATTTTTTCTTCCTAATTTCATATGGTTTTCTCTAGTGGTGAATTCAAATATAGAAGCTGTGATTGGCTTCACCCATATTTTTGAAACCCTATTTTCATACTGTCTACTCCCATACCTACCCTTCTCGTCCATAATTTTGTCTACTCTCCTAGTTTTCCTATTCTTCAAATTCTGCCACCCATATTCTGCTCACACTTGTGAAGGGGGATCATTATCCACATAAGACAATTCTATATTTCAAGCCATTTTTCTCATTCGTATGCGTAGTTTTTAATTTTGTTAAATTATTGAAGATGTTAGGTAGCATGATGATGATAATTATTATTATATATACATTCATGCATATATATATATAGTAAAATGTTAGATGTACATATTTTTTAATTTATGAATGTGTATATTTATATTTGTTTTAGTTGGGTCTTGTATTTTTATTTGTTCTTGTATTTTTTATATTCATTTATGTTTATTTTTGGTTTTCCATTTTTAACTTCTCTTTTCTTTAGTGTGTGTGTGTGTGTGTAGTTTTGCATATATATATATATATATATATATATATATATATATAATATTTTGATTAATTTATTTATTTATAATTGTGTTTTTGTTTTTTTATAGTTTTATTTTATTTTGTTTACTTTCTTTCGGTCTATTTCTGGGTTCCTTTCTCATTGTCTTGTCACCTTTGGTTTGCGTGTTGTTACCTCCTCTCTTCCTCCCTCATTTCACTCTTTTTATTCCCTTCTAGGTCTACAATCTACATTTTTCTTTTCTTGGTCTCTTGCATGTTGATGATGGGTCATGTACTGTGATCCTAAACATTGGTCCTAAAAAAATTACTACAAAATCAAACCTACAAATAAGTAAAAATAATTATATGGATTGTGGGTATATGGACGAAAATGGGGGACCAAAAAGGTGCCAAATGCATTTTTGGTCCCCCAAAATCCATAGGGCGTATGCCCTATAGGGCGCACGCGCTATGGCTTTGATTGCCCGAGCCTAAGGCTTGGGAAATCAAAGCCAATAGGGCACGCACCCTATGTAACATTATAAAAAATGGTTAAGGGAGGGAGGAAGAAAGCCCAACAGGCCTTGCCAGACCAATTCCAGCACTAGGCCAATACATAAAATGTAACATTTAAGTATAAGTTACATTTTATGTATATACTTCTAGGATGTTTGAGAGTGGTTTCAACTTGATAGGAGTTAAGATAAAGATTTTGGGTTTTGAGGGTTTTTAGGAAATTTCAGACTTAGGCAAATTTCAGGAATCAACACATTGTCTTGAACATGATTCTCAGTGGACTATTGATTATAATCTTAAGCCCTTGACTTGATTAAGGAAACTCTTTAGGCTTCTTAGTGGTTGTAATGTATCATATTGGGTCCTAAGTGGTCCTAGGTCCCGTTAGGACCCATTACGACCCCTTAGGACACATTAGGGCCTCTTAAGACCCCTTAGAACATAGTAAGCATTGTAGGACACACTAATGGGATCTAATGTGTACTAGTGTCTCATAAGGGGTTTTAATGGGTTCTAAGTGGTCCTAGGAACCCTTAGGACCCATTACGACCCCTTAAGAACCATTAGGACACATTAGGACTCATTAGGACCCCTTAGAACACATTAATAGTCATAGGACCCATTAGAGAGAGAGAGAGAGCATTAATCATCATAGGACACTCTTTAGAGTTTTAGAGTTGTAAGTGGTTCTTATATATCATAAGGGGTCATAATGGGTCCTAAGTGGTCCTACAATCCTTTAGCAACCATTACAACCCCTTAGAACACATTAGGACCCATTAGGATCTCTTATGACACATTAGGACCCCTTCAAATTTATTAATCATTGTAAGACACACTAATGGGCTCTAATGTGTGCTAATGTGTCCTATTTTTCTTAAGGGGTTCTAATGGGTTATAAGTGGTCCTAGGAACCCTTAGGTCTGATTACGATCCCTTGGGACCCATTAAGACCCATTATAGCACATTAGGACCCATTATAACCCCTTAGAACACATTAATAGTCATAAGACTCTTTAGAGAGAGAAGGTGAGGACCCATTACAACCCCTTAAGATGCCTCTCTCTACATCTTAAGGGTCATAAGGATTTTCAAGGGGTCCTAGGATATATTAATGTGTCCTAAGACCCCTTAACATACACTAATGAATGATAAGGTGTCTTAGGGGGTCCTAAGAGACAATAATGTGTCCTAGGACCCCTTATGACCCCTTACAACCCTTTACAACCCCTAATATCCATGGTAAGGGGTCCGCAGGGGTCCTAGGACAAATTAATGTGTCGTAGCACTATTTATGACCCCTTAGGACCCATCTCTCTACATCTTAGGGGTAGTAGGATTGTTAAGGGGTCTTAGGACACCTTAATGTTTTCTAGGACCCCTTAGACCCCTTACAATTGTTAGAGTAATAAAGTGATTCCACTTATTAATTAAATCATATTGATTTAATTATTAAGTCACTTATTATCTCTCTTTTACTTAAGCTAAAATTTAGGCATTTAATAATTAATTCTTTTATTAATTATTATTATGTAACCTAGATATTTCCCCTTTAGGGTTTTGGTATCCTTTTATAAGGATTCCCTCTTTTAAAATTAAAATTTGATGGTTATTAATTAATTGAGGATGGTATTGCATTAAGAGTGTTTCTACATTCTTTGCACAATATGTTTCCTCTTCCATCGATCTGTGATTTTTGGCCTCCATAGCTTTTTTGCTTCTCTCTTTCTGTGACAGGTTTGCATGCAGATGATTCTTAGGAGCTGTGGGTTGATAGTTTTCATCAACTCCAATATGGTATCAGAGCTCCAGATCTTCATGCCCCTGTTCTCTTCATGAGAGATTTGGCCTTGTTCTTTAAATCTATGTTTTTGAGAAGTTTTTGTCTCAAATTTTAGTGGTTTTTGGAAGGATTTTTTGTTTGGAGTAGTTTGAGAAAAAAATGACATATGGGCTGTGTCTAGAATACCCCCAAAACCCCTATTTTCATATAAGGCACGTCTTATTTGGACAGAGTTGAAATCTGGGCCCTCTTTTTTGCTTGCATGACCTTGACACATTTTTTGAGGCAAAAATCCACCTCGGTTTACATGTCACTGATGTCAGAAGCCACAAGCCCCAAGATTTCTTAATATTTTTTTAAAAATAAAAATAAAAATCTTTTTTTTTTCTTTTTGTAATATAAAAAAAGCATGTGTTTTTTATGTTTTTTTTCCTTAAAAAAAAGCATAATGTTTTTTTTTTGTTTTTTTAATTGAAAAAATAATATTTTTTTCTGCCATTTTGGTGGGAAATTCGGAGGCAATTTTTTTTTGGAGGAATTGCTAGTTTAGCAGGGCTCCGCCAATTTTGGCTAAGGTTTCATGAGGTTCACTTCTGTTTTGACCTCCTGGTGGGTTTTTGCTCATATATGGAGCAAACGGAGGCCAATTTTTGACTTTGTTATATTACCAGAAACCTCTTTCCGAGATGGACGTCTTTCTGGAGGATATATTTTTTGACTTTTCTATCTTTCATGTTTTTTCACCTGTCAAATTCAGCGACCTTTTTTGCAATCTGGGAGCCATATCTTGCTCTTCTGGACTCCATTTTTTGACTTCCGTAAGACTTCAAAAAAATGGTTCTGTCCTCTTTCTTCTTCTATGGGTCTCACACCCAGATTCTGCTCCAAGTATCTATGTATTCAATTTTTTTCTTTATGGCATCCTGGTAGATATCTTGGATGTTTCAGGTCCTGGGATCATTTCCTTCTGTGAACATTATATACACCTTTTTCTGTAGCTTTATTTTGTAAACACACTAAAATAAAGTGCCTGCAGTTGCATATCTGGGGTCTTGTACACCTTGTGCTTGTTTGTACTCGCACTCAGTTATAAAGTGTCATGGGGGGGGTTATGATGTTTTTCCTTTTGTGTTCATCCACCTTTGTCAAGTGAGTGTCCCTTCCACGACATTAGCCTCATGATGTGTGTCTAGAAGATCATTTCTTCTACTTTGACACCGCCCTTTATCCTGTGCTTGTACCTTCTTCTCCACTATTGGTGTTCCTGATTCTTCTTCTTGCAGTTGTTTTTGGCATTGTATTTCAGTGTTCCTGTTAGACCTCTCCATGTTCAACATTATGGGGGGTATCTCTTGTTGGTTCTAATGCTTCCTTGGTTCGATGGAGTAATCTATGTATTCAGTATTTGTTCCTATGCACTAGGCGGATGCAGTGGTTGGTACCTATGCATTTTGGTGAGATGGATCACTTACCATATGGATAGTCTTCTTTCACTCCTATTTTGGATGCATTCTTCCATCTTTGATTGATCAACTCTTCAGGCTTTTTTAAAAGTCTTCTCTACCTGATCATGTTCTATTACAATGGAAGCTCTAGCAGTTATTATTTGACAGTGTTTGCAGCTTCATGCTTCAGAGGTGTTCTACATGTTCTTTCTTTGTTCCTATTTTCTAGGACTTTCTCTAGTTTGGAGGCTTCTTCAGTCCTTCACTAGGCTTCATCTCTTTTTGGATTAGGGTTTGTCCTGTGTAGTTTTCTCTATTTCTCCACTTTACAGAGATTTTTTTACTTGGGTACCTCATCAGGCCTCCTTCTTTTAGTAGTTATTTCTAGGTTTTAGCTTCTCCCTAAGTTTATCTTAAGGGGGGGTGTTAGAGTAATAAAGTGATTCAACTTATTAATTAAACCATATTGATTTAATTATTAAGTCACTTATTATCTCTCTTTTACTTAAGCTAAACTTTACGCATTTAATAATTAATTCTTTTATTAATTATTATTATGCAACCTAGATATTTCCCCTTTAGGGTTTCCCTTTTAGGGTTTTGGTATCCTTTTATAAGGATTCCCTCTTTGTAAATTAAAATTTGATGGTTATTAAATAATTAAATATTTTATTGCATTAAGAGTGTTTCTACATTGTTTGCACAATATGTTTCATCTTCCATCGATCTGTGATTTTTGGCCTCCATAGCTTTTTTGCTTCTCTCTTTCTGTGACAGGTTTGCATGCAGGTGATTCTTGGGAGCTGTGGGTTGATATTTTTTATCAAATCCAATAACAACCCTCTAGGGACCCTTACCACACACTAATGAATGGTAAGGGGTCCTAAGGGGCCCTAATACACATAATGTGTCCTAGGACCCTTCATAACCCCTTACAGACTTTTAAGTCAACTAAGATATATGATAAGGGGTCCTAAGAGCTCATAAGTGATTCTAAGACACATTAATGTGTCCTAGAACCCATTATGACCCCTTAGGACCCTTGGGGACCCCTCTCTCTAAATTATAGGGATTGTAATGGTTTTTAATGTGTCATAGGACTTCTTAGACCTCTTACAACCCCTTAGAAGACCTTACCATACACTAATGAATGGTAAGGGGTTCTAAAGGGTTGTTAGTGGCCTTAAGGGGTCCTAGAACACATTACTATGTTGTAGGACCCCTTAAGACCCCTTACAACCCCTTACAATAAGCTAATGAATTTTAAGAGGTCCTAAGGGTTGCTCAATGGTCTTAAGGGGTCCTAGGACATATTACTATGTCGTAGGACCCTTTAAGACCCCTTAGGACCCCTTATCAAACACTAATGTATAACAAGGGGTCTTAAGGGGTTCTAAGGGGTCTTAAGGGGTCGTATGACATATTAATTTGTCCTAGAACTGTTTATGACCCCTTAGGACCCTTTATCACACCTAAGATGTAGGGAAATGGGTTATAAGGGGTCATGGGACCCCTAATGACCCTTTAGTACCCTTTAGGAATCCTCTCTCTACATCTTAGGTGTCATAAGGGTTTTTAACTTGACATAGAACACATCACTGCGTCTTAGGAACTCTTAAGACCCATTAGGACCCCTTACCATACACAAATGTATGGTAAGATATCGTAAGACATCTTAAGGTGTTCTAGGACACATTAATGTGTCTTAGAGCTCCTTATGATAGCTTAGGACACTATAAGATCCCTACGATGTATGATAAGGGTTTGTATGGTTTCCTAAGGGGTCATAAGGATTTGTAGGACATATTAATGTTTTTTAGGACCACTTATCACCCCTTACAACCCATGAAGACCCCTATCTCTACACCTTAGGGTTCGTAAGGTTTGTTAAGGGGTCCTAAGACATATTAATGTGGCCTATAACTCCTTATACCCCTTATCACCCCTTAGGACACCTTACCATACACTAATGAATTGTAAGGGGTCCTAAGGTTTACTAAGGGTCAAAAGGGGTCCTAATACACATTAATGTGTCCTAGGACCCGTTCTAAACATTTAGGACCCTTGAATACCCCTCTTTCTACATCTTAAGGGTCATAATGGTTGTTAAGGTTTCTTATGACACATTAATGTGTCTTAGGACCCCTTAGACCACTTACAACCCCTTAAAAAGGTATGTTTTTATGAGAGAGAGAGAGAGAGAGAGAGAGAGAGAGAGATTAATGCATAGAATAGAAAGGTCTTCATTAACTCATAGAATTGAACACATCCAAGTCACAAACCATGAACAGGACCTCAAAAGATTTTTTCCATGCAACCATGTGAAATTGGTGAAGTTCCACCCCTTGTGATAGGTTATAGAACCAAGATACTCACAAGGCCCTAAGCATTCTAAAGTTTCACAAACCCTCACTTGAAAATAAATACAAAACATTACAAGATATCACATTACTAATCACAAGGGCTAGGTTTCTAGCATACCCTCTAGGTGAGTGTCATCACATATCTGGTATTTTGGGATCCTCCCTGGCAACCATGTAACCCTAGTACCCCCTTTCTGAATAGGGATCCTCCTTGGCAGTTACCCATGGTCCTGGTACTCCAACAAGACTATGTGGCCATTAATATATTTTTTTCATTATCTTTTGTTTCCCCCTTTCCCAGATTCATTATTAGGTTATCACTTTTTACTAACCCACCCATAGGATCATCTGGAAACCACTTTAGGGTTCCAACACCTATGGTCAGCCACTCACCTAGGGTACCTAGTCCCCTACCTAAACACACAAGCCATGAAAACATCAATTACTTTCAAAAGATCCATCTCATAGGTCTAGGGAACCCCCTGATGCACTCAGGCCACCTGAATGAGACCTAGCCTTCTATTATGGATTCTATCCTAAGACAAGTACTAAAATCACATGAGAAACATCTTATAATGCCAAAAAAACTATGTATAAAAATTCATAAGGTACAACATATAACTTTCTACATGCATTAACACAATGTTCCATAACTTGTTCATAAATCTAGGGAACCCTTATGTGCCTGAAATTTGGCTAAGTCTGGCTTTTTTTAAATCCCCAAAATCTAAAATCTACATCTTAACTCCTATGAAGCTGAACCTATCTCAAACATCCTGAAAGGTATTTATACAAATATAAATTAAAGTATAATGTTATATTTGTATAAATCTTGGATTCATAGAAACTCTCTCTCTCTCTCTCTCTCTCTCTCTCATTTTTCTATTTTGTGTCTAATATAGGGCATACACCCTACAGGGCACACACCCTATAGTGAGTATAGGGCATGCACCCTCTAGGGCATACACCCTTTTAATAACATTAAAGTTTACCAAGCCTAAGGCTTGGATTTGACTTGGAGTTCCAAACCAAAGGCTTGGAGGATTCAAACAGGTCTGAGACGTGTTTTCCAGCAAACCTACAAAAAAAAAACATTTTTTCTTGCGTGGTCCTCGTCAAGTTTGCACGTGGTTCAATAACGATAAAATTAGATGGCATGATATTGTAGATCTCTCTAATAGCTATCTAACAATGTAATTTATTTTGAATTCTCATTATGTTAAGAGTTTCATCTCAACTTTCTTTTCTAAGCATGTCCGATTTTTGTCAAAAACCAACATGTATTCATTTGGGCTTACATTTTGGCTTGTTCATCAAATTTTGAAAAAAATTACATTTTCAAAAACTAGACTCCATTATACACACTTTTAGAAAAATAAGTTTTGATTTTCAATTAGTTTTCAATGATTTCTAGGCAGAGCACATAGAAATTTCACATTTTCAGGATGTGTCCACTTCGGAAAATGGTAAAAAATCAAACTTTCATCAAAAAATTAGTGTAAAAATCTGGGATAAACTAGGTGATGTTAGCTAATTTCTCACTACAGTGATTAATTTTTTTAAAAAAAAAGTTAACATTTTAGGGGGAGCACACCAGATGCTGTGTTATGTTTTTTCACAAAAAATAGGACCACTTTTTATGCTCCCCCTTTGTGAGGGCCTTAATCTCCACTATTTCTAAAATAAATTAGTAGTTTAGAAACTAGATTCGGAGTAGAACAACTCTTGTTTTTATCACATTTTAAAATTGAGTTTAACTATCCTCAATTTCTCATTGAAGTTTAGAGTTTTCTGATTTCAAAAAAAAAAGTGGCATCTTATACCCCTTTTTGGTCCCCCATCTTTGTGCACTTACCCTTGTGAAAATATGATAACTCTGAAAATCATGATAATTATTTTTAATAAAATATTTTAAAAAATTCTTATATGGAATGTGTGATCCCAAATGTCGATCTAATAATTCAACATAGATTAATCCTAAAAATAATTTACATTGCAATCTATGGATTGAAGAAGATAATATGATTAATTTAATTACCAAATTTTAAATGTAATTCAAAGTGAATTTTAAAAAATAATACTTAATATTTAATTATTGTTTTAACATTTTTATTTCAAAAACATAAGTTGAAATATTTTTAAAATATAAAATAAAATACTATATTTTTAATTTGTTACACAAATTGGACAAAAGTACCACTAAAAAAATATCATATAGATTTAAACACCTATCGAATATAATAATAAACAATATTGATATAAATGACCAATTATAATTGTACAAAATTTCATAATAATTTTAAATAAAATGTACCATTGGACCATTTAAAATTAAAAATACCTCCCTAATGCACATTCAAACCTAGACAACTACTCTAAAAATTAAACTTAGGATAACATTAAATCCAAATCTAAATTGTTAGGTAGTGACCATTTCCAAAATAAGAATGTGAGCAAAGATGTTATCATTTTGATGTGATTATAAAATGTCGATCTTGACATAGGGAGTTTTAGCTTTGATTTTCATCTAATCTTCCCCGTAATCCTTTGATATCTTCATTAGTTCACCACTTGCATTATAAACCACTATCCTCTTTAGTCTCCTTAACTACTCCAATCCCTATGGAACTTTCTGAACTTGCTGACAATTTTCTATCTCTAAATGTTCAAGATAGTGCATCGCTCCATTCTTGAATGCAAGCAACTCCTCCAACATAGGGAACTCAAGAATACATAGCCTAACTAAGTTAGGAAATATCCCACTTTCTCCAAAATCCATAGGCAATTCTCTACATCACGAATCTTTGGCCAAACCCAATGTCTATAAGTTGGGCATATTTTACAATGAAAAATAACCACTGCACTCATCTAATGCAAGTTCTGTTAGATTCACCATGTACCACATATCCAACTTGGCAAGGAAAAATGAACAAGAAAAACTTGCTGAATATCTTCCATAACATTCATTTTTTCTGGTAATACTAGAAGATTGGATTCTTTCATATGCATATGTGTTGTGTGTGGTAAGTTTACAAGAATGCATTTTTATTTCATAATAACCCATGTGCGGGTTTTGGAGAACTAAAGATGATGGTTTAAGTTCCACATAACCCGCATGGGTTATGTAGAACTTAGAATGATACTTTTTTGTTTTTCATAATGTGTGCGGGTTATTTAGCAAATAGGAACCTATATGTGTTATGGCTTGGTAAGAGGCTTAGAAAATGATCTTAAGGCTTGTAAGCTCATTTTCCATCCATTTTTGTCCCTTTACACAGTTTTTATCTTCCAAGATGACTTCTCGACTTCGTTGTCATCAGATTTAGAAATGATCAAGTGGGTATCTTTAAAATGAAAGGAAACTAAGTGTGCAGAAAATAGTTCCCTACGCTAAACTCCCAAGAAGGGGATCATGAAAATTTAGCTTTAACCCTTATCAACTACAAAATGATAATAAAATAACATGCATACATAGAAAAATGAGAATGAAACAATGATTTACCCTGGGAAAAACCTTTCGGTAAAAAACCCCAGCAGTCCAAAATCGGCACAATGTATTAATCAAAACTATCATTGTTTACAATACACTTTCAATGTAAGTTTTTCCAGGAGATAAATGACACTTGCAGACAAATTCGGTAGCATAAAGATGTTCCAACAATACACTAAATTCTAACTTAGATTCACAACCCTAAAAAATGCTTATATCATGCACTTCCCTTTTTAGGGCAACTTCCAAAGACAACTGTATTAAAGTTTGACCATTCTTTGTATTAGGGTTGTAGAAAAGTGTACAGTACTCAACATGATCAATTGTCATATGTCTTGCATGTCTTCACCCATCATCGAAACTTCCACAATTAGCTCTTACAAATATTAATGACCGTCATAGGAATCCGTCATAACCGTTTCAATCACGATTACCTTACACATTGTCTAAAGTGCCAACATTTGGAAAATATCAAATGTAATGAAATATACAAGGTTGAGACACCTTATTCCTAACATAAAATTACCACCATAATCTCACATGTCTTCTCACCTTTCTAACCATATTTTCCTATTTTTGGACAACATTAGCATAGCAAGCTTTAATTTTCCTTACTCGTGTCTTGGCAGTCCTCAAAGACATATGTCTACAATTTTTTTAATAAATTTTGATCTACTTGAAAAAATTCAGAAAAAAAAACATGTTATTGTTCTAAACTTGATTCTATACACTTTAAAAGAACAAATTCATTTTCGATTATTTTGATGCAAATTATGCCCATCGCATGAACATGTACTAGATTTTGAGGATGCCGTCACTTCAAAAAATCATACAAAAGAAGATTTTCAACCTAAAATTACAAAAAAAATACACAAGTTCTAGATCTCACTCTTACCTATCATCCTCCCAAAGGTTTTTTCAAAATACTAAATCTAACTATATCTTTTGTGAAGCGCATGGAAACAACTATGTTATATTTCTCTGAAAATCAGGAACAATTTTTCGTGCATAGAAAGTTTGACCCTCTTAATCTTATCCATTTTTTAAAAACTTTAGTAGTTTAGAAACTAGATTCAGATTCCTACAATTCTTTTTCTTTACACATCTTCTAATTTTGAGTGCACGACCCTCAAATTTCTCATTGAAGTTCACTTTTACCTGATTTCAAAAAATAATTGGCAACTTATAGCCCCCTTTTTGCACACCATCTTGGTAAACTTACCCTCTTCCCCATCCATAATATACTTATATTATTGTATCTGAAAAAATTTTGATTTAGCTGATTGACCACACAATAATTTTATGAGCAATTGATTTTTTGTGAATACATAGTGTTATGAACTGGTCACTATCTTAA
Organism: Thuja plicata; assembly: GCA_018584345.1. NCBI lineage: Eukaryota > Viridiplantae > Streptophyta > Pinopsida > Cupressales > Cupressaceae > Thuja > Thuja plicata. The sequence goes on from MU226705.1 coordinate 1,188,217, forward strand.
CTCTAATAAAAAATCCAAGAAAAAATGCCAATGACAAATTGTATGTATGTTATGGACCACACATACACGTCATGTTGTCTGATTTTATGCACAATGGATTTTTTGCAACCACGTCGTGTTATAAAGAAAAATAAATTTTCAAATAAATATTTTCTTGATACATCAGGTAAATCATTTTAGGTTTTATTTTCATATTTTTATTACAAACTACAAAGCCCTTATTTTTAGCACATTTTTGTTATATTTCCAAATTCATATTCAATATGAAATAATTTCATCACATATCAAACTCTTTCTACATTATTATCTCTATCAATGCCCTCTCTCGTCCTCCATCCTTGATCGAGATTATCTCTCTTAATCTAACTCTAATTTCAACTTTAACCCTAATCATAATTTAAACCCTATTTATAATCATATTTTTAACACCAACATATAACCCTCACTTAGAGATAATATTTTACACATAAAGATATACGCTAAACCTACATATGATACAATTATTTTATTTATTCAAAATTTATAAATTTTAGTTATATCGAATGATTAGTTCTAGCTCAT
>MU226705.1:1218403-1243537 GCA_018584345.1 Thuja plicata
AGGTTTTGATTAGGAGGAGAAATAGATTTATTCCCATTACCATCAAAATTATCAACAGACAAAGCTTTAGAATCAATTAAGTCTTGAATCTTATGCTTTAGAGAGTAACATTTTTCAGTATCATGGCTAGTCTGGCGATGGTATTGGCAGAAATCTTGAGAATCATAGGATTTTGAAGCTATCATGGTGGGAAGAAGAGGTCGAATAGGAGGCAAAGTAATCATAGTAGCACTTAACAACCTACTCATTATAGAATGCAGAGTTTTAGACAAAGGAGTAAACGTACGATTCATATGGAAAGTAGTAGATGTAGAAGCACTATTGGATGTAGCTGCAACTTGATCAACAACCACATTCGTCTATTTATTAATCTTGACATAGTTGTTAGGTTTCTGAAACTTATTAGGATTAGGAGCATTTTCACCCTTATCAATTGGAACAAGAGCCATTGGAGTGTTGCTCTCAAAATGACTCACTTGTAATTGATAATGGTGAAGTGCTGCACACAATTGTTGAAATAAGGTAAATTCAGTAAGCAAAATCTTATCTCTAATATCTTTTTGTAAATTTGAAATAGACATATGTTGAATATAAATCTCAGGAACAGGATAAGAAATTTGAGCATGCAAATGCTTAAGTCTACCAATAAAATCAGTCAATTTTTCCTTAATGTTTTGTTTACAATGCATTAAATCAGATAAGGACACTTGTGGTCTGATGTTATTTTGAAATTGTTGGATGAAGGAATTAGCAAGTTTGGGAAAATAATCAATGGAATAAGGAGGTAAGGAAAAATACCATTGTAAAGCCTTATCTCAAAAGGTTCTAGCAAATAGTTTAGCTAAAATCCTATGGTCATGAGCATAATGACTACAAAGGATTTGAAATTTTTTAACATGAGTAACAGGATCACCTTTACCATTATAATTCTCAAGATGAGGCATATCAGCTTGCTAAGGGACAGTAGCATGAATGATGTCTATGGATAAAGGACTACCCATGTCGCATGTAGGAATGCTAAATTTGGATTGAGTTAAAGATGCTAGTTGTTGTTGTAAAGATGACACAGTTTGAGCTAAACTAATAATTATAGAATCATTAGAGGAAACAGGTGGCATAGAAATATTAGGAATACTAGAAAAAGTGTAAGAAGAAGTAGGAATAGAAGACACAATCGGTGGAACATTAGGAACCACAGTTGGAATAGGATTAGTATAAGTAAAAGGAACAATATGATATGAAGGTTGTGAGGTTGGTAAAGATACCAGTGGAACACTCATAGGGATAGGTACACTTGGGAGAGAATTTGTTATCAAAGGAGGAGTGTAAGTAGGAATACTAGGTAGAGGAATAGAAGAAGGTCCTACACTAGTGACAATAGGTGTGAATCCTAACTCTTGAGCCTCTTGAGCTAAAGTTTTAACATTCAAATTCACAAGATGAGTAATACTACGCAAGAAATTAATACCTTGATCATTATCACAGAGGACTTTCTTAAGAGCCTCTAGAGCTTGGATAGAATCTTGATTATGTTTTTCTTGGACAAGCCAATTTCCCATTTTATCAAGTTTGGTTGAAAGGTTTTGCACTTGTTCAGGAGGAACTCTTAAAGCATCATCTTCATCATGAGAGGAGTGAGAAGAGTTATGCTCCATACAAGGATTGGAATCATGAGTTATCAAATTATCATCTGGGATCCTAAGGAAAGGAGAGGAAGACTCAGGATCAAATGAACCCATAAGTCTATGGCTTCTTCTAACCGGAATACTATAAGTAGGACTAGAGGTAGTAAAGATCATACACCAACACAAAGAAAATGAACTAACACAAAATTTGGATCTATTGAAATTAAATGTAATTTGAAAGAACATGCAAGATCTAACATAAACAATGCAAATCTAACACAAAAAAAGAAAGAGTTGTCTATCGCGGGTTCACCAATATGTAAAGGATAAAAATGATATGGTTGTTGATATTATTGTGGTTAATAATAATATGATATGTGGATGTTGTTATTGTGATTCTTTCTTTGTTAGGGTTTGATTGTGTATTTCTCTAACATTTACATTTAAATTGAATTGTTTTATTGATTTGTATATTGTAATTGTGATTATGGAGAAAATAAGATGCACTTCTTCTATTCCCAAATGCACAAATGGAATATCCAAGTTGATCAACCCAAAAGAAGGGCTAATGCACAAATGAATCAACTATTTGGAAAAGAGAATAACAAGAAGGATTCTGTTATTTTGAACATGTAGATATAATGTATGACAGTAATTAAAGAAATAGGAGGAATATACTAACCTTGAAATAATTTAGATCAAAGAATGCTATTTTTTGAGGTTTGTAGACTATTTCTAGAAAAACTAAAGTATGATCTGGAATTGGAACGTAGAGATGAACAAAACCCAAAAATATTTTCCCATTCCAATGTCATAAAAAGGTCGACCTTGACCCACAAATGTCAACCCTGACCCAATAATGTCAACCTTGACCTATACAGGTCTGACAAAGAATCTGTTTGCAGAGTTCGATAGAAGGCCAAAAAGGGTATCCAAATCTGGTCTCAAATCTGCAATCTTGAACATGTACCTACAAGAAAAAAGAGAATTTGTTTTTTTGGGGGGAAGGGGTTTGCCTTAGTCAAACCTTGGTTTTGGAATTAACCTCAGATATATGTAATTGAAATTGTAGAAATAGACAAAGTAAATGCATAAATTCACCTTGCTTGTAAAAATCCCTGTGGAGGATTTGAATCCTTCAATCCACAAGTATGTATGCACCAAATATGTAGAATGTAGAATGGTAGGATGTCTTCAATTTTTGCTTGTAGATCTCCAACACCAATTATTGAATGGGTTCTTGAATTTGGAAGAGGCTTGGAAGAAGGTGGATGGAGAGATCACCAAAAGGGCACTATGTAGCTTGAATCCCTCAATGGCCTCCAATAGATCTCCTTCATAAAAATGGATGCTTGAATGGATGAATTCTTGCTTTAATTGCACTTGATAATTCTCGTGAAGGGCTTAATTGTGCTTAGAAAACTTCTTCTTCTTTTTGCTCAATATCGCTTAGAGAAAATGAGAGAGAAAAACCTCTTTTTATATGAAACTAGGGAACAATCTTCTAAGGAGGCCGACATAGGATAATTAAATTCCCATTAAATCCTTTACCCCTTGGAGAGGACCTATATTAAATATAATTTATGAATCGATGCTTCGAAACCTAAAACAGTCGACCCGGAAGCGGAAAATAACTTTTCAAAGATCAACATCTAGAAACTGTGGGACCCTGAAGTTTGAACCCTGGGTCAAGGTTGAGGTCAACCCTAACCTAGGTCAGGGTCCAGGTTTACCTTGACCTAGGTCAGGGTCAAGGTAGACATAGACCCAAAAGGTCAACCCTGACCTTGAAGTCCAGAATCTAAGGTTTGCAGTCTAGAATGCAGAAATCAGGCTAGAAAGAAGTAGAAAGAGGGGAAGAACAGGGGGAAAGCCAGGGCTAACTCAAGAACCCATTCTAGGTGCTTGATATGACCCCAAACCACTTACTCAAAAGGCTAAACAAGTCCAAGAAATGAAATTTCTTCCATTTTTTGACTATACAGCAGATAAGAAGGGAGCCGCTAAAGGCTTACAAATGATCACTTCTGATGATCTACCATGTTAAGAGTATTAGAGTGGAGACATATTAGGATCTACTTCATTTGAAGCTTTAGCAACACTGTTAAGTGTGCACTCTGTTAAGTGATTTATCAAAGAACTATTAAGTTCGCCTTCTACAATAGGATTTCTATTGTGATGCACTTTTTAGAATGCAACTGCAATATAAATGTTGATCTGATAGTGAATGCAATCTCTAATTTCTAATAATAGATTAGGTATAGATTACAATGTATGTTTGTAATCACCTTGAGTGATTGAGTAATACCTTATCTTTGCTCGTCAGTAGCTTTCCTGTGTTCTTTATAACTGTTGTGATCTATTTCTGAACTTTGCATGAATTCTCTTCTTCTGTGTAGATGATCTCTATAGCTACTATTATTATTCAAATGATTTACAAGTCTTTGGTTATTCAAAATTATGGAACATCTATTTATGCTAGTTTCTAGCTCTATTCTTGATTCACGCTTTTCAAATTAACTCTAGATCCAAGGTTTACAACTTGACCTTGATCTTTAGTTTAGATATGTTTTAGATCCATTAGGATGCTTTAAAAAATTTACAATAAGATTTCTTGACCCTCAAGTAAAAATTTAAAACAAATAAAAACTCTATAAATACAATTACATTGCTTTATCTGATGTGTAAAATTAGATCCACTTTTTGCGGGTTCTTTAACTGACTGTCGGTTCTAATAGTTGGGTTGCTCTTTCAGTTTGTCAATTTTCTTCTCCGTCAGTGTTCCTTACTTGAAATGTTCATCGGGTATGCCTTTTTTCCTCCGTCGGTGATGTTCTCAAAATTGTATCATCGGTTATGCTTGTCGTCGGTAAATTCTATACTTAGCATTTTCACGTTAGACATTTTGTCCTATCAGGTATACTTGCTATCCGTCGGTTGTGCTTACTATCTATTGGTTATGCTTATACTGATGACCTTCATCATGTTTTTCCCTTTAAGTATACTAATGGAAAAACTTAATGTCATCAACAAGTTCTCAAGTTGGCCGAGCAATAGTATTTTGTTAATTGATGAGATTTGAGATCTCTGGCCGACATAGTTTTTTTTATTGGGATATGTTAAGTTAATTAAGATTGGTCCACACTCATTTAATGCATGGGAAACCATTATTAACACATGGATCCAATGTTTAATTAATGATTGTATAGGAGAAGTAAATTAAATGTAATGATGGAAAGATCCGTTGGATCTGACCTAGCCTAAGATCTACAATCTTGATTAAGTGGCAAAAGATCTATCTGACCTAAATGAAGAGGTATAATATAACCTACATAGGTTATTTTTATTGTATCCAAGTGTATGCAAGAGTATTGCAGGGTTAATTGATCAATTAGAAAGACCTAGCAAAGAAGGCTAAGCATAGAAGAAAAGAGATTGCTTGATGGATTTCCAAGTAGATCTGAAGTTTTAGATGAGAATGGAGGCCACTCAATGAATTAGCATTAGAGCTGAATTGGATCTGGATTTGCAAAGTAAGTTGTATGTATCAGATCACACCTGTTGATTACTTTCTAACCATTGTATCAGCTCAAATCCTTTAACTAGGTTGACTCTGTTGGGACTGAAAAAAGCAGTAAGGGTTTTTGAAGTACCATGTTAAAATTTTGCATTTTGACCCCCTAAAGTGCTTTTTGAGCCTATTTGCCTTGATGAAATTCTGAGGTCTACCATGCATGTCAAGTACTCATTACTCTTGTTTAGGCATTTGAAGATAGCCCAGGTAATTAATTTCAAGTTTTGAGTTATTTCGTGATGTCTTGATTTGAGTACTTGTCAAATCTGCATTTCTACCAAAGTGTCAATCTATTGTAACAGGCCTAGTTTGCCTTTGAATATCTTGTGTCTTGTTGAGTGTCATGGCCTGCCACTTTGGGGATGTTGATTATGTGTATCAGAGAACATATGTTTCAAATCCTAAGTCATTTTGATGTGTTTTGACTAGGTTTCAAATCCCTCAAAGTTGGTAGTTTACTGTTGTCATTCATTTTGCAATTGATCAGAATTCTGAGTACCCCTGTCTGACTGACTATAACTTTTGATCTAGTGACCTAATTGAAAAAATTACTTTTGTATCCCATTAAAGAGGTCAAATAATTTTTGATTCTCTGTCTTCAGGTCACGACAAGTCCATTTGGTCAGTTTGCTAAGCCCATTCCATTTGCAGTTTCTATCAGTGTGCCAAATTGTCAAATGCAGATTTCTTAATGACCTACTTTGAGGTCTTACAATTTCACACCTGGTTGAATGAAATGCATAATTGAAATGTCCCCTATATTTTAGGCATGGAAATGTTCTATCTTGATAATTTTGAGGTCATGATTAATCTGTTTGCCCAGTTTACCAATCTGATTCCGTTTGCAGTTTTTAACATTTTGATGCAGATTAGTTGCACAGTTTGGTTGGAGGCCCTATTTGCGAGGTTATATCTTGAATGTTGTGATTGGTCAGATCAAGAAAGTGGTTTCCCTAAATTATAAAAAAAATTTACTTTAAGTTTTCCAGGTCTCAGATCCTGAGGGTTTTGTTTGCACACTTTCCAAGTTTCTTTCCATTTGCAGAAATCGGTATTCCTTATGTTTTCAGTTTCCTACATTTCCAAGTGGCTACTTTCAAGGGTTCGCCAAATGTGCCTGGATAATTGTCAAGAGCTTCCCTTCTAGATCTTTATTCTCCATATAGCATACTTCCAGTATGCAGAGGCTCGAATTCTCATGAGATCATTTGTCTTGATTTCAAAGTCGAAACCAAATGCAGTTCATTGCTCTTAGACAGGGAAATTTGCAGAATTGTTGTAAAGAGGCGACTTGGGTGATTTAAATCTTTTCACCTGTATGGTTTTTTTGTCTGCCACTTTGCAGTATGGAAGAATGTCGACCATGGAATGTGTATGCCCAGTACCACACCCTAGTTACTGGATCTTATCAATTTTTAAAGGCAGCCCCAAAGGCCAGTTGCCATTAATGTGATCATCTTGCAAAGATGTGGAAAAAGCGAATGATGTGATTAAATCTTCGAGGCACCTTGGTTTGTTCTCACTGAGTGAATCCATTATGGTATCCTGAAGGTAGTTTGGAGTTTTAAAAGTTGGTCCTTTTACCGATCCTCATGGATTGTCGCTCCTGTCAAGTGCAAAGTGCATTTAGCGTGATGGAGGTATAAAGCAAGCTAGTGTTTTTCTTCAAAAACCAATCATAATGCATATGATTTGTGGTGGACTTGGGGGAAGGCTATAAAATATTTAAAAATAAAAAACCTTCAAATGTCCATGCAGCCAACGGAATGCTATGTTGTTACAATGTTTTTTAAAAGGGGGATATGGATCTATAGGCTCTCAATCTCAATCAGCTAGTGTTTAAGTTGCTTAAATGGAGACTGTTTCATTCTGTTCCTAGTGATTCTACTACTGGTGGATCTCGGTCTTGATATGGAAGGGATGTTGGGTGAGGTGTTGAATGGAATGCATTTCGATCCGGAAAACAAATTGCAAATGTAACCAACATTCTCCTGTGTGGACAAATGAAGATGTCACGCAAGTGTCTACACTGGAAAATTATGTGATAGCCAGCACAGCAGACAGGGGAGGTAGTGAGCTAAGTTTGGAGTGAATTAAATAGTTTAAAATATTTAAAACAAATAGAAATTCCCTGCGCTAAACACCAAAGGGATTCAGCACATGGGAATAGATAGACAAGGCGTGCGGACTATTTGATAGACATTTCAAAGAGATGTCATCTCATGAAATGCAGTCATCATAGGGTGGCTCAAAATAGATTTTTTGGAAAGGAGTTAGAAACCTTCAAGCATAATGCAATTGGCTGATGTAAAGCCAAATTCAACAACCTTTGCCAGCATCCTCCCTGCCTCTGCTAAATGGGAACTTCAAAGAGTTGTGATAGATTTAGAGGAGCCATCTGTGCATTAAAGTGGAGGAACAGCTAGTGTAACCTAGGGAGTCTATGTAGAGCACTGGAGGAGAGGTAACTTTGTTTTAAAAGATTAAAATACCATGGCAGCCGCACTTAGCAGTTTAAATGATAAGAGCCAGCACTAGTCCAAGAAGCCTCCAGCGCTAAGGAGGGAAAGCATGCAGTGGAGCCATTGGTGGGGATTATAAACAACAACCATACATTGCCAGGTAGCTGCATGGGCACTCAAAAGAAGAATTAAAAATGTTTAAACCTTGCGCAAGACTCCAAGGAGGCCAGCGAATCAAAAGCATGAGGGATGTATACGTTTTAAAACCAAGCAATGCTTGTGTAGCATAAACATAGGAAATTAACTTTTAAAATGAATGTAGCCTGTGCATAGTATAAGGAGATGACACTGTAGAGAGTGGACATGGGTTAGAAAGCCACGCAGATGCCAGGATGAGACTCAGGAAGTTTGAAAGTGAAAATGGGATATCCCACATTTGCTATGCGTGGGTGTTTTTAGTCTTTATCTACTAAAACCCTCAATACATGAAATAAGTAAAAGAACCAAGAGGCCACTTCGTGGGCCTCTTGGCTGGAGGAGGTAATGTGTGGTGGGCCCCCCCTAATTTTGGACAAAAAAGCACAGATGACAAGTGGCACCCAGTTGGCGCCCAATGGATAGTCAGTGAATCAGAGGATGCCACGTGGCACCTAGTAGGTGCCAAGTGGCGCAATTGTAGTGCTGTTCAAAGGCACCAATCAGAAATTGACACGTGGCGCCAAGTGGACCTGTGGACCAATCAGAGGGTGACACTTGGCACGTTTTGGTGAGATGTGAAAATTTCATATATTTTTATTTTGAAACTCTTTCAACAAAAGGGTTAACCAGTGAGCATCTTCAACAAGATCCAAGGGCCCGCTTAATGGCTTAATGGAAAGATGCACACTATCTAACCATTAAGCCATTAAGCCCTTGTGACAAGTGTCAGATTCTGGTGCATTCTGAGAAAATAATGAATTAATTGAAATATTTGGTTAAATTCATCACAAAAGGGAAAGGGTTAGAAAGTGAGCAACTTCAACAAGATTCAAGGGCCCGCTTAATGGCTTAATGGAAAGATGCACACTATCTACCCATTAAGCCATTAAGCCCTTGCGACAAGTGTCACATTCTGGTGCATTCTGAGAAAATAATGAATTAATTGAAATATTTGGTTAAATTCATCACAAAAGGGAAAGGGTTAGAAAGTGAGCATCTTCAACAAGATCCAAGGGCCCGCTTAATGGCTTAATGGAAAGATGCACACTATCTACCCATTAAGCCATTAAGCCCTTGCGACAAGTGTCACATTTTGGTGCATTCTGAGAAAATAATGAATTAATTGAAATATTTGGTTAAATCCATCACAAAAGGTAGTGGGTTAAAAAGTGAGCATCTTCCACAAGATCCAAGGGCTCGCTTAATGGCTTAATGGAAAGATGCACACCATCTAACCAATAAGCCATTAAGCCTTGGTGACAAGTTTCACAATGAGACAAAATCTGGAAAAGGTAAAGTATTAAAGTTAAATTTGTCTCATTTCAATAGTTCAACCATTGAAAAATAATTAATTTTAAATGCAAATATTTCAAACTTCAAAACTGAAAATTTGCACAGGAAAGAAAGTTTGAATTAAAATTTCAGAGGGCAAAAATTGTCCAAACTATGGAGTATCATATGTTGCCAGAAAGGTCTCAGAATGAAGAAGATGATTTTGTAGACCAATTGAGGGAAAATCAAATCAGATTTTCACAATTTCTGTTTGAATAGTTGCAGATATTTTTTGGGAAGTAGACAGGTGTCGGTGATGAATTTTGTTTTTTCCTTTCTCCTATATCTGGTTTTTTCTCCACTGTAACTGAGGATGTTGAAATTCATGCTGCTAGGTAGCTTCCAAGCCATGGAGTCTTATTTCTTTGTGTTCTTTGTTTGGAAAATGTGTATATCTAGATAAATTTTAATGAAGAATGAAGGAAATTCCTGTTCAAAACCTGTATGATGTCTTTCTATGTTTGATTTTGATTCTTATGTATTGATTTTTAAGGCACTTTAATACATCAGCTATAAGGTAGCTATGAGATTGTTTCTAAGTCTCTTTCAAGGAGAGAGTAATTCTCAGGGGAAAAATCTGAGAGTTGATTGTCTGTATGTGAATCTGATGTCCAGATTTTGAAGTGAAAAGGGTGGTTTGTAAGGCATTCCACTTGGGTTTTGTGAGTTTGGATTTATAATTTTTTGGGAATGCATGTGTGTTTGACTCTATTGCCCAATAGATAAGGCACTGGTCTCTTTCTTGTCCTGCAGTTTCTTCATCAAACCAATTATTCAAATCATTTTAAATTTTTGTATGAGAGCTTGAATGTTTATGTTTTGCATTTTGTGAATGTAAGAGTACATGTTAGTTTCTTTAAAGAAGAAATCCATGGGTTAGCCTACCTGAGTCTAGAACTCAAAGAGAAGATGGGTGAATATCCTTGCTGTTGCATTGACCATTTTCCTAGTTCTTAGCAAAACATGTAGGTGGGATCCTGCATAAGATTGGTTGAGTTGAACTCTCATATCTTATAAGTCTAAGAACTATCCACTGATTTTCATGTCTGCATAAAAGGTTTTAGTGAGAAAGTGTTTATGTATGCAGATTTAGTATGTTCTAGGTGCACCCGCTTGAGTGTGTGGAACTCGAAGTAGAAGGAGGATCAAATCCTCATCAATTAGCCTTTCCTTGCCCCTCAATTTGTATGAAGAAGCGAATTCATGTGAATTGGACTAAGATTCCCAAGTCTAGTTTGCATATTCTCTTTTAGAACTGAAGGATACAAGAAAAAGAGCTAACAGAATTAACAGTCAGTGTATAAATCCTTTGAACAAGATGACATTGAGATTTCAATGTTCTAAGTCCTCTAACAAGGCCACTCCTAACATAGTGATTAAATCCTTTAACCAGGTCACATTTGACAGTGTGTTTTGTAACCTTTAACAGGGTTTACTCCTAACAGAGCTCACTTTAGAAGAGTGAAATTTTGGTAACATGTTAATAATGGTTTTTCCCATATTGGGTTTCCACAATAAATCATGGTGTCAAAATGTGTGAATTTTTGTGTTGTATTTTACTGTTAAGTTTCTGCAAGCTTATTTCATTAGTACAGTAAACTGCACTCTTTTGTTGTTGATTGCTGCCAAGCAAATCTAAGTTGTTTAAGTGGTTCAAAGTTTTAATTGATACATCTGGACCTAGGGATAATTGATTCACCACCCCTCTCTCAGTTATTCTTAATTCATTATAACAATTGGTATCAGATCTTTGTTCTCTTGAAATAGTTTGAAGGTACTTGGAGTTAATGATAAGGATGTATAAAAGAGATGGACCAAAGATCAACAAGGAAAAATTTCCTACATGGCAAAGTTTGATGAAAATTCACTTGGATGGTATTGGTGATTCTACTAAACAACTTGTTGAACAAGAATATGTAGCACCTACTAGAGTCTTGAATGATGCAGATTTAAGAGAAAAGCATGAACATGATCAAGCAATGTTGGAACTTGCATCCTCCCTAAACTATCATGAATTTGAGGACATCAAGAACTATAAAAGCGCAAAGAAGATGTGAGATGCCCTTGAAACCATCTATGGAGGTGATGCTAATGTACTTAGAGCCAAATTTGAAAGCTTGAGAGGTAAGTTAATTTGATGATTTAAAAATGCAAGAAGGAGAAAATATAGTGCATTATTATGATAGGATAAAGGAAGTTGTAAATTCTATTAGAGGAGCTAAGGGAACTATTGATAATGACACTATCATGAGAAAGGTACTTAGAACACTTCTTCTTATTTATGCTATTAGAGTATTTGCAATTCAAGAACTAAGATGTACTCCTAAAAATAATTTGACTCTGGAAAGTTTTGTAGGCAGACTTACTGCATTTGAGATGTCAAATTTTGATAACTATACTGCACAAACTATTGAATCTGAATTCAAGTCATAGATGGTCATCATCAAATCAAGGAAAGGAAAGAAATGTGTGAGCAGTGATAGTGACACATCAAATGATGATCTAGAAGAGCTTGAGGCACTTATGGAAAGAAGACTAGCAAGATGAAAAGGACAATTCAGAGGTAAACTACCTATTTGTTGGAGATTTGATTCTGTACAGTTGATTGATTGTATGTTTGTCATTGATGACAACATATAATACACAGTAGTGATTCTGTATGTACTTATAAGAATGATGACATGAAGACTTTCATGGTTAGCTACATGTTGTTGACATGTTTATGATGTTATTTTCATACACGCAGACCTAGATATGATGTTTCAGTCATGTTATGTAATTATGTTATTGGCAGTTATAGTTCTGGAAGAGTATTTATTCAAAGCCGACGTGTGTAACATGTTTCTTGAGTTGCACCTATCTTTAGGATATGCATTTGTATATTCATGATTAGTTATAAGTTTATGATAGTTATCTAAAGGTGCCAAATGTGTTTCAAGAAGATTGCAAAGTTAGAGTTAATTTGGCAAGGCCAACTTAGTGAAGCGTCGCATCTATTCAGTTTATACTTGTGCAGTTGTAATTATTCTTGCGTGCTTAGTAGAGCCAACAAAGATGTTATGAAGAGTTGTCTTATAGGTCCCATGATTTTATACTTTTAGAAAGATACATATAGCAAGTCAATTGTGATACGCTAAGTGTGAATGATACAAAAAGAGATAGAAGATGTACAAAGCAGAATATCAGATGTGGTTCATTCATCAAGAGTGTATGTGAAGGAGAAGTGAAAGATTGTAATACACTGGAACTGATCAAGATAGCAGGTCTACTCTATTGTTCATCATCAGATATAGTGCATATCTATTATATAGAAGGTTGTAGCCTTCACCATTAAGCAGTGAGCTTTTGGATAGTGAGTCCACCACCCCTAACATGGTTATTTGTAAAAGACTCCTAACAGGGTCCAACCCTTAACCAGGTCACTATACTTATTACATTGTAATGTACAACTCCTAACATGGTTGAAATATCTTCTAACAGGGATTACTATAAACAAGTATAGTTCATTGTGGGTGCTAATTCCCACCAGGGTTTTTACCATTTGATTTCTCCGTAATCAAATTGTGTGTTGTGTACTATGTTATCTGATTAAGCATTTACTTTGTTGTATTATGAAGTTAAGGAAGGAAAAAGAATTAAAGTTACTAATAACTGATTCACCCCCACCTCTTAGTTATCCTTTGGGACTATTCTAACAATTGGTATCAAAGCCAAGTTCCTTCAAGAAGAATCCTAATAGCTTAAGGTAGATCAGATGTCTTACTTCATAAAAGAAAGCCCTAAGTTCGATGGAGAAAATTATCTAGATTGGAAAAACAAAATGATAACACATCTACAATGTGTTAGATTTCTTCGAAAGACCTTGCAAAGGATGATGCTACTAATAGACAAAAGGAAACATTTACCAATAATGCAATTGCTAAAGAAGCCCTAATCAGTGCCTTTTTTGACAGTGAATTTTCTAAGATCAAGAAAATTGACAGAGCATATACCATATGGAAGTATTTAGAAGATATGTTTAAAGGAGATATTCAAGAAAAGAATGCACGCAGGAAGACATGGAAAAAGAAGTACAATAGTCTTGAGATGTTACCTGAAGAGAACATTAGAGCTTACAATCAAAGAATAAATGAAGCAGTCTCTGGAATAAGAAACAATGGTGGAGAAATATCTAAAGAAGATATAATGGACAAGTTACTAACTACTTTAACATCAGACTATGAAAACAAGATAAGTATTTTAGAGGAAACCATGCAATTCTCACAAGACTTCAAGAGAGAGACTTTGATCAGCAAAATATCTGCATATGAAATATCAAGATTGAAGACTGAACCTAAAAGTGAAACAACTTTCAAAGCCTCAGTCCATGGTAAGAAATCCTTACACATCTCCAGTCATAATGAGAAAGAAGAATTTGATGAAGAACTTGAAGAAATCATTGCTATGATTGATAAAAGAGAAAAGAAAGGAAAAGGAAAATATGAAGGACAACTTCCATTCAAATTCTTTTCATGTAACAAGATTGGTCACTTTGCATCTAAGTGTCCCACAAGAGTCAAGAAGTTCAGATCCAGTTACAAACCTAAATATAAGAAGGAATGTTATCATGCTGAAGAAGGTGTAACTAATGAAGATTTAGGAGAAGATGAAATTGGATTCATTGCCATTAGAGACATCAAAAGGTTGCTCAAAGAAATGGACATTGTAGATAAAAAGGAAGAACAAGAGTTAGCCTTAATTTCCAAAGTAGACTTCAGAACTTATTGGATCATTGACAGTGGATGCTCTCACCATATGACAGGTGACAAAGATAGATTTGTTAATTTAGACAAATACAAAGGGGGTATGGTTAGATTTTGACATAACACTCCTAAACCTATCATAGGCAGAGGTTCTATCACTTAGGATGGAAAGAACAAGATAGATGATGTTCTATATGTTGATGGATTACATCATAACTTACTAAGTGTTGGATAGCTACTTGACAAAGGTTATCATTTGGAGTTCAAAGACAACAAGTACATCATTAACAAAAAGGATGGAGACATGATTACATCAATCTCCAAAACAAAAGGTAATTTTTTTCAGCTCAATTCTGATGTAAGTTGTTTTGTTGCAAAAGTAGATGACAGTTGGTTATGGCACAAGAGACTATGTCATATCAATTTTGATAACATAGTAAAGATAAGTAATGTTAAGGTAGTCAGAGACCTTCCTAGTATTACAAGACCAGTTGACACAATATGCAAGGAATGTGTTATGGGAAATCATGTAAGGAGATCTTTCAAAAGCAAGTAGAACTCAGCTGAAAACAAATTGGACCTAGTGCATACAGATTTGTGTGGTCCTACCCAAACAAGATCATACTATGGAGAAAGGTATTTCATTTTGTTTGTTGATGATTTTTGTAGGATGATGTGGGTTGCATTCTTAAAGGAGAAATCTAAAGCCTTTGAAAAGTTCAAAATATTCAAAACTAAGGTTGAGAATGAATCCAGATTAAAACTGAAATGTCTGAGATCAAATAGAGGAGGAGAGTTCACCTCTGATCAGTTTTATGGCTATTTTGAAGAACATGGAATTAAAAGATAGTTGAGTGCACCTAGAACCCCTCAGCAGAATGGGATAATAGAAAGGAGGAACAAGATTATACTTAATACATTGCGTACTATGATGATTGAAGGAAAAGTTGTGCACACATATTGGAGAGATGCAGTGAATACAACAATCTATACTATGAATAGAACTCAATTAAGGCCAGACACAGTTAAGACACCCTATGAACTTTAGTTTGGTAATGTACCTACAGTAAAGTATTTTAGAATCTTTCGCAGCAAGTGATACATCAAGAGAGATGATGGTGTTGGCAAGTTTGATGCGAGAAGTGATGAAGGTATTTTCCTCGGTTACTCTACAAAATGCAAAGCATATAGATGTTTTAATCTAAGATTGAAAAAGGTAATTGAAAGTACTCATGTAAAAATTAATGAGAAGTTTATGGTTCAAGAAAGATAATATGAATATGCACCTATGATTGAAGATGAACCCAGGCCTAGCAGCACAGATACTATTATTGAATAAATGTTTGATTGCATTGATGTCTCATGCAATGACCCTGAATCAAGCAGAGAAGAAGCACAGATTATAGAAGAAGAAGACGCACCTAAGGTTCCAAAATTCACATCTAGATACCACTCTAAAGATGATATCATTGGAGATCAAAGCAGCAGTGTTTTGACCAGATCAAAAGAAAAAAGTCTAGCAATGGATGAAGAGGTATGTTTACTTTCACAGATTGAACCTTTAAGTGTTGAAGATGCTTGATTCTGATTGGAAGAATACAATGAAAGAAGAATTAGATTAGATAATAAAAAATGATACATGGGAATCGGTCCCTAGACCCAGTGACAAAAATGTGATTGGAACAAAGTGGGTATTCAGAAACAAAATGAATGAAGGACCTATAGTAGTAAGAAACAAAGCAAGATTGGTATGTAAATTATATGCGTAGAGAGAAGGAATAGACTACACTAATACATTTTCCCCTGTGAGTAGACTGGAAGCCATTAAATTGTTTTTGGAATATGCTACATTCAAAGACTTTAAAGTTTATCAAATGTATGTAAAATCAGCCTTTCTGAATGGTGACTTGAATGAAGAAGTCTACATAGAACAGCCTAAAGGATTTAATCTTTCAGATGAACCAGACATGGTATGTAGATTGAAGAAAGCACTCTATGGTCTTAAACAGGCCCCAAGAGCTTGGTATGAGAGACTTGATGGATATCTTACCAAGATTGGATTCAAGAAAGGAGCAGCAGATTATAACCTATTCACAAGAGAGACACCTAATGGATTATTATTAGTTGACATATTTTTTGATGACATTATCTTTGGAGGTAATGACAAGCTCATTACACCATTTGCAAAATAAATGCATAATGAATTTAAAATGAGCATGATTGGTCCTATAAAATACTTTTGGGGACTGAATGTAAAGAAAATAGATAAAGGTATATTCATTAATCAGTCAAAATATGTTAAATAAATACTAAAGACCTTCGAGATGGAAGACTGTAAGCTAGTATGCACTCCCATGATAATAGGAAGCAAGCTTTCAAAAGATGATGATTCCACAGTAGTTGATAAGACATTGTACAAATCTATGATTAGTAAACTTATTTATCTAACTCAATCTAGACTTGACATATCTAATGTAGTTGGCATTATTGGAAGATTTGCAGCTGAACCCAACCAGAATCACTTAATGGCAATCAAGAGGATATTTAGATATCTAAAGGGAACTATAGACTATGGTTTATGGTATACAAAATCAGAGAATGTAAAACTTCATGTGTATACAGATGCAGATTGGGTAGGTTGTATTGATGACAAGAAGAGCCCTTCAGGAGTAGTATTTCTTGGAGACAGGTTGGTTTCTTAGATAAGCAAGAAGCAGAATTGTATTTCTCAATCAACAACAGAAGATCAATATCTTATAGTAGCACTAAATTGTTCAACCATGGTTTGGATCAAGCAGATGGTTAAAAACTTTGGCATTCAAGTTGATTATCCTATTGTTATTCACTGTGATAATACTAGCACTATCAACATGTCTAAAAACCCTATGATGCATGCAAAGACAAAAAACATAGAGATCAAGTACCACTTTCTAAGAGAAAAGGTTGCAGCCAAAGAAGTGAAACTAGACTATGTGAGCACCAAAGAACAGTTGACAGATATTTTCACAAATCCCTTATCTAAGGATACATTTGAGTATCTCAGGGAAAAGTTGGGAGTAGTTCCCTCTCCTGAGTTTGTTTAGAAGAAGCAACAAGAACATTAGTCATTAAGTGACTGATGAATGGTTGACTACTCTACTTCTGGATTAGTACCTGTGCCTAAAGATCTATGGCACCCTTTTCCATTGATGTCAAAGGGGGAGTATGTACTAAGGGGGAGTATATACTCTAGGGGAGTATATACATGGAACAAAAACATAGTAAGAGGAACTATAGTAGTATAGAGAAATCTTTGTTGAGAATATTGAGAAGATTGTAAAAGAAAGAGGACACCATGAACAGAAGATGTTTTTTTATATCATATGTTGCCATCAATGTCAAAGGGGGAGATTGTTGGAGATCTGATTTTGTACAGTTGATTGATTGTATGTTTGTCTTTGATGACAACATATAATACATAGTAGTGATTCTGTATGTACTTATCAGAATTATGACATGAATACTTGTGTGGTTAGCTACATGTTATTGACATGTTTATGATGTTATATTCATACACGCAGATTCAGATATGATGTTTCAGTCAAGTTATGTAATTTTGTTATTGGCAGTTACAGTTCTGGAAGACTATCTATTCAGAGCTGACGTATGTAATGTGTTTCATAAGTTGTGCTTATCTTCAGGATATGCGTGTGTATATTCATGATTATTTATGATTTGATGATAGTTATCTAAAGGTGCCAAATGTGTTTCAAGAAGATTGCAATTTTAGAGTTAATTTGGTGAGGCCGACTTAGTGAAGCGTCGCATCTATTCAGTTTATACTTGCACGGTTGTAATTATGCTTGCGTGATTAGTAGAGCCGACAAAGATGTTATTAAGAGTTGTCTTACAGGTCCCATGATCTCATACTTTGAGAAATATTCATATAGCAAGTCAATTTTAATACGCTAAGTGTGAGTGATACGAAAAGAGATAGAAGATGTGCAAAGCAGAATATCAGATGTGGTTCATTCATCAAGAGTCTATGTGAAGATTGTAATACACTAGACCTAATCAAGACAACAACTCTACTCTATAGTTCATCATCAGATATAGTGCATAGTTATTATACAGAAGGTTGTAGCCTTCACCATTAAGTAGTGAGCTTTTAGACAGTGAGTCCACCACCCCTAACAGGGTTATTTGTAAAAGACTCATAATAGGGTCTGACCCTTAACCAGTCACTATAATTATTACATTGTAAAGTGAAACTCCTAACAGGGTTGAAATATCTTTTAACAGGGATTACTATAAACAAGTATAGTTCATTATGGGTGCTAATTCCCACCAGGATTTTTACCATTTGGTTTCCCCGTAATCAAATTGTGTGTTGTGTATTGTGTTATCTGATTAAACATTTACTTTGTTGTATTCTGAAGTTAAGGAAGGAAAAAGAATTAAAGTTACTGATAACTGAATCACCCCCCTCTTAGTTATCCTTTGGGACTATTCTAAAACTATTATTTGTTTTTCATGTAACAAAGTTGGTCATATTGCTGCTAGATGCCCTGACAAGAATGAGAATGAAGAAAGAAGAGACAACAAGTACAAAGACTATAGAAAGTACAAGGATTACAAAGACAAAGGTAAGAAATATTTCTATATAGATAACGAATCTTCTGATAGTGAATATGATAAATCCGATGAAAATAATATAGAAGTTGTGTATATTACAATGAAAGATGATTCTAATAATGATGAGAAAACTGCACTAATTTCTTACATGAGTAAAGGTGATTGTTGGATTATTGATAGTTATTGTTCACATCACATGACTGGTGATAAGGAAAAATTTGAAACCATAGATCAATGTAAAGGTATATATGTTAAGTTTGGTAATGATACACCTTATAGAGTTAAAGGGAAATGATCAATTCAGTTGACTGACAAGATTAGATGTGATTATGTATATTGGGTTGATGATCTTAAGGATAACTTGTTGAGTGTTGCACATCTGAACACTTCTGGTTACAGAGTTGAGTGCCATCACAGGAAGGAAAAGATCTATGATGCCAATGCAAAATTAGTTGGAAGTGGTGAGCAGACTAAAGGTAACTTATTTTACCTAGATTTAGCTTAAGAGACATACTTGTTTGCACAATATAGTGATGTTTGGTTATGGCATAAGAGGTTATTTCATGTTAACTTTGATAACTTGGTAAGCATAAGTAAATTGAAAAAGGTTAGAGGGCTACCTAAGTTAAAGAAACTTGAGAATGCAATGTGTAAGCAATGACAATTGGGTAAAATGACTAAATCTAGCTTTAAGAGAAAAACTCATACTTTTGAGAATAGTTTGGAATTTGTTCATACTAACCTTTGTAGAACTATTGGTGAGAAAAGTTACTTTGGAGACAAATACTTTATTCTATTTGTAGATTACTACTCTATAATGATGACTAATATGTTTCTTAAAGAAAAATCTGATGCATTTCAATTATTCAAATGATATTTAGCAAAAGTTGAAAAGGAAACAGGTAAGAGTCTAAAATGTCTGAGATCTGACAGAGGTGGTGAGTTCATTTCTAATGAGTTTAATAGGTTCTGCAATGACAAAGGAATAAAAAGACAAATGTCCACACCTAGGAAACAACCACAGAATGCTATAGCTAAAACAAGAAATCGATCTATCATGGATTGTGCTAGAACACTAATGATGGAGAACAATGTTGCACAAAAATATTGGAGAGAAGCTGTAAGTATAATAGTTTATACCTTGAACAAAGTACAAATAAAGAAAGGTACAAATGCTACACCTTATGAGCTATGGTATGGGTATGCACCTACTGTAAGTTATTTGAAAGTCTTTGGGAGTAAATGTTTTATACTGATGGATAATAGAACTAGAAAACTTGATGCTAAAGAAGAGGAAGATATATTTCTTGGATATTATACTAAGAGTAAAGCATACAAGTGATTTAATTCTAACACTAACAAAATTGTTGAAAGTGCAAATGTTAGAATTGATGAATATGCAAAGAGAAATGAAACTGAAAGAATGATTGAGCCTGAGAGTTACAGATCATTCACTTATCCTGATGAGGAGAATTCTAACGAAGTTGAAAATAAAGTTTCCAAGCAACCGTTAGCCCCTGTCGAGACACAGAAAAAAATTGTCAGGCAATAGGAGGTGACTGCTGAGCTATCTGATGGAGATGCTGAGTCACAGTTTCAACCTAAACTGAACATAAATGATCAACTTGAAGCTGAGAAAGAGCCTATTCTAGAAAAATATGTGAGGAGGCACCATAAACCTGAACAAATCATAGGAGCAAAGGATTATGCAGTCATGATAGGAAGCAAATTGAGAGAAGACACATGTTTTCTATGTGATTTTGACCCTAAGACAGTAAAAGATGCTTTAGACAATGAAGACTGGATTCAAGCAATGAATGAAGAGATAGAACAAATTGAGAAGAACAAGACATGGGCACTGGTATCGAGGCTTGACAGAAAAAATGTAGTTGGTACTAAGCGGGTATTTAGAAACAAGATGAATGAACATGGAGAGGTGACAAGAAATAAATCTAGACTGGTATACAAAGGTTATTCACAAGAAGGAATTGACTATGGAGAGACATTCACCACAGTTGCAAGATTGGAAGGTGTGAGAACTCTACTTGCATATGCAGCCTACAAAGGATTTAAAGTTTATCAAATGGATGTGATGTCAGCATTTCTAAATGGGATATTAAAAAGAACAAGGTTTGCAGACTGTACAAGGCACTATATGGACTAAAGCAAGCACCCAGAGCATGGTATGAAAGATTGCACAATTATCTGATAAAGAATGGATTTGTAAGAACAAATGACAATAGCAATCTGTATTTGAAGACAGAGCAAGGTAAAGGAATTTTATTGGCTGAAATTTTTGTTGATGACATCATATTCAGTGGACAAGATGTGATATGTAAGGTATTTGCAAATGAGATGCAAACTGAGTTTGAAATGTCTATGTTTGGTGAGATAAAATTATTTGTTGGATTACAAATATATCAAATGCAAAATGGTATCTATATTACTCAATCAAAATATGTCAAGGAGATACTGAAAACCTTTGGTATGGAAGATTCAAAACCAGTGAGTACACCGATGGATACTAGACAAAAGTTGACAAAGAAGGATGATACAAAAGATGTATATCAAACACTGTATAGATCAATGATAGGAAAGCTGTAATATGTTGTACATAATAGACTTGATATTGCATTAGCAGTTGGAATTGTTGCTAGATTTTATGCTAATCCAAAAGAGACACATATAATGGCAGTGAAAAGAATTCTAAGATATTTGAAAGGAACATAAAATTATGGCCTATATTAGAAGAGGAATGACAAGTTTGAACTCAGAGTCTATACTAATTCAGACTGGGCTGGTAATGTGGATGATAGGAAAAGAACCATAGGAGGAGCATTTCTTTTGGAGAAAAGATTAGTTTCCTGGACAAGCAAGAAATAGAATTGCACCTCACAATCTACAGCTGAAGCCAAGTATGTAGCAATAACAGCTAACTATTCAAACATTGTATGGTTGAAGATACTACTAAAAGGTATGAAGAAAGAGATTACAGAACCAGTTGTCATATATTGTGATAACATGAGTGCCATTAATATTTTTAAAAATCCTATAATGCACTCTAAGACAAAGCATATAGCTCTCAAGTATCATTACTTGAGGGAGCTAGTTCAAGATAAGGAAGTGAGACTGGAATATGTACATACAAAGGAATAGTTGGCAAACATAGTTATAAAAGCATTACCCAAGGATGCTCATGAGTATCTAAGAGGTAAATTGGGGGTGAATCCCCTAGAAGAGGCTAACTAAGTATTAATTGGAACTATTGCATCAAATGTTTTAATCAAAATACTTGGCACATTGATGCACAGTGAGTCACATTTTTAGGATGCTGCCTAAAAACTGTGAAGTGGAAGAATAGAACAGAAAAGAAGATCAGTCATAATCAAAGATGATAGGAACAACATGATACAAATATTAGAACAAGATGAATCTACATGATGAATATGTCAAACATCTTTGGAATTGTTTTCAAAGAGGGAGATTGTTGCTAAAACAACAGAGATATTATTGAAAGAGGGAGCTGAATAGAAATAGAAAACATTTCAGTGTGATTATAGACATAGAGGGAGTCAGAATGAAGCTAAGGACATTAATGAAAATTTTTTCATATCAAGGAACATATGCACTTTTTTTATTGTATGGTAACTATGGTTGGAAATTATTGTTTTACAGTTTAGTGTTGACATCAATGCCAAAGAGGGAGATTGTTGGAAAGATTGCTACAATGTAGAAAATTGTTGTTTTGATATTTATGTCAAGCCTTATATGGTGAGACTATTGCTATATGTTTGAATACCATATCTATTGATTGATGAAGAAGATTTGAAGAAAAGGATAACAAGAAGACCAAGGAAATGGTTGAGTTATGAGTATACATAAGGGTACTTGATCATTTAGCACATTGGCAAAGTGATATGTTGTTTATCTTTCAATAAAATTTCATTGGAAGGTCGATGCCAAGCAAAGTGAAGGTTGATGCCAAGAAAATAAAGGTCCATGCTGAGCAAAGAAAAAAGTGATGTCGAGCAAAGAAAAGATGATGCTAAGTGCCAGTGAAATGCCGAGCACAAGTACTCAAGTTGGCTGAGCAGTAGTATTTTGTTAATTGATGAGATTTGAGAAACCATTAATGCACAGGAAACCGTTATTAACACATGGATCCAATGTTTAATTAATGATTGTATAGGAGAAGTAAATTAAATTTAATGATGGAAATATCCACTAGATCTCACCTAACCTAAGATCTATGATCTTGATTAAGCGCCAAAAGATCTATCTAACCTAAATGAAGAGGTATAATATAACCTACAGAGGTTATTGTTATTGTATCCAAGTGTAAGGAGAAAGTGTATGCAAAAGTATTGCATGGTTAATTGACTGATTAGAAAGACCTAGCAAAGAAGGCTAAGTAGAGAAGAAGAGAGAGATTGCTTGACAGATTTCCAAGAAGATCTGAAGTTTGAGATGAGAAAGGAGGCCACTCAGTGAATTAGCATTAGAGCTAAATTGGATCTGGATTTGCAAAGTAAGTTGTATGTATTAGATCACACCCGCTGATTACTTATAACCATTGTATCATTTCAAATCCTTTAACCCGGTTGACTTAACAATCAGTGTATAAATCCTTTGAGTAAGGTGACATTCAGATTGGAATGTTCTAAGTCCTCTAATAAGGCCACTCCTGATAGGGTGATTAAATCCTTTAACCAGGTCACATTTGATAGTGTGTTTTGTAACCTTTTACAGGGTTTTCTCCTAATAGAGCTCACTTCAGAAGAGTGAAATTTTGGTTGCATGTTACTGGTGGTTTTTCCCATATTGGGTTTCCACATTAAATCATGGTGTCAAAATGTGTGAATGTTTGTGGTGTTTTACTGTTAAGTTTCTGCAAGCTTATTTCATTAGTATAGTAAACTACACACTTTTGTTGTTTATTGTTTCCGAGCAGATCTAAGTTGTTTAAGTGGTTCAAAGTTTTAATTGATACATCTGGACCTAAGGATAACTGATTCACCCCCCCCTCTCAATTATTTTGAATTCATTCTAACATTGGCTACTTAACTGGTAGACATGTACGGGCACTGTATGGATGATTCAGAATGATCCAAGTTGGACATATGTAGAAGGATATGTTTGGACCTTACTCCTAAGGTCGCTTGGATTCATGATTCATATTGTGGATGTTACAATTGGTTTGTTGAAGATTGGTTTCTGAAATGTAACTGTGATTCTGGATAGAGAAGGTCTCTATGGTTTTGGTATATCTTTCTAGCAAAGACATTTCAGGTGATGTGAGATTACTGGTGGAAAACCAACATATGTTTGTGTACTAGGTTAAGTTTGATTGTGATTTAGTTACTGGTGACGTCAGTTATGGTGTGTATTTTGGAGAAGACCTATTTGGTGGCCGAATTCATACATGTAGCGTGTGAAATGAATTGTGAGCGTGGATTATGGATCTGGAAGTATATGTGATGGATTTTAATTAATATTTACTTGTTATAGGTACCATTTGTATCTTAGCAAGGCATACAATTATTATTTATATATTGGGAAATCCTAATTGGCTGACCTAAATAATTATTTGTGTATTAAGAAAGCTTAATTGGCCGACCTAATCCATCATTGTAACAGGGTATATATGAGTGATCTTTTCTTTTGGAAAAAATCTGGCAGAGATTAAAAGGAAAATAAATGTTGAATTTGCAAGGCTTGTTGACTGTTGGATGTAGAGCAGAATTGATGTTTGTTATACTTCATTGGAACTGATCAAGCATAGTAAGTTGATATCATATAGTTCAGTACATTGTATATTTCTATATATACTTGTTTGGATTGTGAATCCTTGAGGGTGGCTTTAACCTTCTTTGGGAAGTGTTCCTTGTTAGTGAGCCTACTATTCTTCTTGACTCCTAACAGGGTTTGACTCCTCATAGGGTCTGTCTCCTAATAGGGACTATGTACCGTAATGTTATAATAAGCTCCTAAAAGGGCTAAATCTTTTAACAATGATACTATACTCTCACTACATTATTTATGGGTGCTAATTCCCATTGGGGTTTTACTTTTAACAAGGTTTCATCGACAACAAATATTGTGTTATGGTGTTGGCATTTACTGTGTAATCATTTACACTTGTTGATATGGTTTATAAAGTTTAAAGTTTAATAATCTATATTACAACTGATTCATCCTCCCCCCCTCTCAGTTGTCTTATAAAATGTTATTCCTAACAATTGGTATAAGAGCTTGTGGTCCTTAGAGAGAAATTTTAACAGCTTGAGGTGATCCTGAAGATGACTTACTACATGAAGGATAGTCCCAAGTTTGATCCCGAAAAACTTTGACAGTTGGCAGAACCAAATGAGAACACATTTGCTATGTCTGGGAATTGATTACTAGATAATCACAAAGAAGAATGAAAAGATAGTGACTGAGGATGAGTTAGAGAAGGCTGTAGGATTTGAGAAATACAAATCCATAGAATGCCAAGAATACCTGCATGCAAATAACCTGTTACAAGAGAGAAGCAGAAGGAGGAAAAAGAAGAACTCAGAAGTTACTCAAAATGTGAGAGAAAAATT
>MU226705.1:1246070-1261631 GCA_018584345.1 Thuja plicata
AACTTAAGCATAGAGTAATAACTTAACTAATTAAATCAACATGATTTAATTAATAAGCAAACTAATGATTACTCTAACACCCCCCCTTAAGTGTAACTTAGGGAGAAGAAAAATAGCTAAACTACTGTAGAAAGTAGGAAAGATGGGTCCCGGCAACAAGGCCTGATCAGGTACCCAAAATAAGAAAGAAACTAGATGAAGGAAACTAAGCCTCCAATCTAGGGAAAGGTGTCCAAGAGAAAGGAACAAGAAAGAGCAAGAAACATCTCCGAAGCAAGGAACTGTAAACTCTGTCAGGAGAAACTGTTGGAACCTCCACTGAAGTGCATGACTAGGTAGAGAAGACAATGTCTGAAGAGCTGATCAATCAAACTAGAAAGCAATAGAACCAACAGGTGAACCCCCCCCATAATGCTAAACTGGGAGAGGTGACAGGAACACTAAAATGCAATGCCAGAAACATCTGCAGAAGAAGAACCAGGAACACCAACAGTGCAACAGAAGTACAAACATAGGATAAAGGGTGGTGTCATCAACACACAGCATGGTCTAATGTCATGGAAGGTACGCTCACTTGACAAAGGTGGATGCGCCTAAAATGACAAAAGCATCATAACCCCCCATGGCACTTTATAACAGAGTGCGAGTACTAAAACCATACAAGGTGCTCAAAATCTCAGATATACAGAAGTAGGCACTTTATCTCAGTGTATTTACAGAACAAAAATGCATCAGAAGAAGCATACAAGCTCAGAAGTCAGAAAGAAGAGTGAACCAGAAGTACAGTAGAAGAGATCCCAGGACTTGTAAACCCAAGCAATCCACTAGAGTGCATAAACTGCCAAACTTGGAAGAGAGAAAACCTGGAGTAGAATCTAGAAAAAATACCTCTACCATTGAATAGTTCACTGAACCAGCTTTTCGACGATATCTTGTTTGCCAAAAATGGAGTCTGGATGAGCCAAATATGACTCTCGAAAGGCAAAAATAGACATCAGACTTCAACAGTAAAAAACACTATCAAAATGGAAAAACTCAAAACCCTAACCCCCATCATTGAAAATTTCTTGGAAAGAGCTTTCCGACGGTATATGGAAGTTAGAAAAAGACCCCCATATGCTCAAGATAGAGAAAAAACAGTGAGAAGGGGTCAAAAATGCTCCAGAATGCTAGAAATAAGCCCCTGGGGCTAAAAAAGTGGGCCCCCGGGCGCATGGTGCGCGCAGGGGGCTTAACTGGGGCCCCTGGACTCCCATATGACCACCCGCAGGTGCTAAAGGGATCACGGGGCTAAAGAAACCGCTGCCGGTGGCGCGGGTTGGGCAGAGCGGCGAGCTCTGGCGGAGCACCGGAGGGAGCGGCGGGGGAGGCCGGGGAGCGGAGTGGCGCGCGGGTGCAGAGGAGGCCGGGGCCCGGGAGGCGGCGGTGTGGGAGCCGCAGAGGCGAAGCCAGCAGGGTGGCCGTCGGGCACTAGCCGGCGGTGGTGGTGCGCCAGTGGCGCGCCGGCGGCGCCTTTCTTTTAACACTGCACGCGCTATGTAAAAATGCCAAAACACATAAAAAATGTGTTTTTTTTATTTTTTTGAAAACTGTGTCCGTACGGCCCTAATAGGGCAAAAAATTCTTGCCAGAGGCTCCGGTGTCCAAATTGGATGAGCCTTATATGGATTCTGGGGTTTTTGGGCCTTTTGGACGCAACCGTGAGGTCGGTTTTGGTCTAAAGTGCCTCAAAAAATAAAGACCCCCCAGAACCAACGAAAAAAGCCAGGAAAAGACTGGCGAACTTCAAACCCTCACTTGCTTCAACAAAGAACGAACAACCGACTGCAGGAGAGCTCTTATACCATGTAGGATTTGAGAAATACAAATCTATATAATGCCAAGAATACCTGCATGCAAATAACCTGTTACAAGAGAGAAGCAGAAGGAGGAAAAAGCAGAACTCAGAAGTTACTCAAAATGTGAGAGCAAAATTATAGTCTAAATTAATGAACAACAATTACAAAGTTCAACCTTAAAAAAGGTGAACGAAACCCTAAAAGGTAAAAAAGCTAGGTTGCACATTAATAATTAATAAAAGAATTAATTATTAATGCACCTAAGAGAAAGCTTAAGCACTAAAGAGTAATAACTTAATTAATTAAATCAACATGATTTAATTAATAAGCAAACTAATGATTACTCTAACAAAGGCTACTAAAGACCAAAAGAAGCTAGTTTTATGTAATATGGTTGCAAGGGAATCTTTGATCAGCGCACTTTCAGAAAGAGAATTCACTTAAGTAAAGGACTTGGATTTTGCACATGAGATATGGGAAAGATTTTAAGCATTATACATTGGAGATAAATTTACAAAGTAGACAAAGCTATAAAAATGGAAGACAAAGATGGAATCACTAAAGATGAGAGAAGATGAGAACATTAGGGCATATGGATAGAGAATTACTGAAGTGGTTACTTGTATTAGAAACTCTGGAGGTACTTACAGTGAGGAAGAAGTGTTTACAAAGATACTCAGATCTTTGACACGTGCATATAGAACCAAAGTACAGGATATAGAGGAGATTATACCTTTGATAGTGAACTTTACCAGAGAGATGTTGATTAGAAAGATAACTACATTTGAGGCCGCATAATTGGGAGACACTTTACCTAAACTTGAGTCAGCATTTAAGGCAACTGTGCATAAGAACAAAAGGACCTTATCTAGAAATGCAAGCACCAATAGTAATGACCTAAGGGAAGAACTTGGAGCCTATGTTTATGAATTGGAACAGATACAAGAAGAAGAAAGAAAGCTAGATGAAGTTGTGGCAATGATTGCTAGAAGAGAAAAGAGAGGTAAGGGAAAGTTTGAAGGAAAATTACCTTTGAAATGTTTTTCATGTAGTAATATTGATCATTTTACATCTAGATGTCCTACAAGCATTCCTAAGCACAAACCTAATTTTTTAAAGTCTAAGTATTCAAAAGACAAGAAATGTTATTATGCTAGTGAGGGTATATCTGATGATGATGATGGTGAGTATGATGAAATTGGATTCATTGCTATTAAGGATGATGTACCTATGCATGAAGAAAAAGCCTTAGTATCCCAAGTTGAAAAGAAGTCTGAATGGGTTATAGACAGTGGTTGTTCACATCATATGAGTGGAGATAAAAAGGGTATATGCAGGATCATGGTATGCCAAACCAGGCCCTTAAGTGGCAATGAAAATTCAGAAAATCAGGTTTAGGAAAGTTGACATAGAATTTTAAACAAGTTATCAATCTTATATAAAAAATGTGTAGGAAGAGAATCTATAGAAAATTAAATTTAGTTTATTTTATACAAGCCATTTCTTTTTAAAAATATATTCTAGATGGTGAAATTTCAAATTTATATGCAGTAGTATGAAAATTTCAAGAAAAAGATAAGAAGTAGGTGTATGTCTGACCACCTTAAACACAATAAAATGATAGTATTTTTTTACAGGATTATAGATATAAGTAGTAGACTCGTGTCAGGATGTGATGGAAATTTTTTTGGAATTTTTTTGTAAGTAAATAATTAATTATGAATTTTCTACTACAACGTTATCAGAATATGAAAAAATTCATGTCTGACCACCTTAACTTAGTCTAAACTTAATCAAATTGAAATTTTTTTTTTTTATTGTAGTAGGAAAATTATAGAATGTGAATCATGTTTAGTATTTCAAAAATGTTATATTGTTTGAAATTTATAGCTATTTTTCAATCAGTTTATCAATTAGGACTAAAAAAATAAGAAGTAGGTGTACGTCTGACCACCTTAAACACAATCAAATAATAATATTTTTTGACAAGATTCTAGATATAAGAACTAGACTCATGTGCAGATGTGACACATATTTTTATGTAATTTTTTCCAACTAAATAATTAATTATGATTTTTCTTCTACAACTTTTCTAGAATGTAAAAAATATCGTGTCTAACCACCTTAATTTAGTCTAAACTTAATCAAATTGAAATTTTTTTATTTTTTTCTTATAGTAGGTGAAGCATAGAATGTGACACGTGTTTCAAATTTAAAAAATGTTATACCATTTGAAAGTTATTGATATTTTTCAATCAGTCTACCAATCAGGACTTCTTTTTCACATCGCCACTTTTTGGCATACCATGAACCTGCACATACCCAAAAATAAGTTTGTGAGTTTGAAAAGATATGATGGTGGTGTTGTCAAATTTGGTGACAATACTCCTAAGCTTATTAATGGAGTTGGATGTATTTATTTGGATGGAAAGACTAACACTGAAAATTTATTACTTGTTGATGGACTTAAACTGAATCTGTTGAGTGTTGGACAGTTAGTGGAAAAGGGTTATCAATTGAAATTCATTATGGAAAATGCTCGATCAGAAGTAAAGAAGGAGACTTGATCACATTTGGTACTAAATCCAAAGGTAATGTATTTGAATTAAATACATCTGAACCCTCTTATTTTATTGTGAAGGTTGATGATAGTTGGTTATGGCACAAAAGATTTTGTCATGTTAACTTTGATAACATTGTGAAGGCGAGTATGAAAATTATTGTAAGAGATCTACCTAAAATTGTAAAGCCATCTAACACTATGTGTAGAGAGTATGTTATGGGGAAGAAAATCAGAAGCACTTTTAAAATAAAAGCTTATTCAACAAAGGGGAAGTTGGATCTGGTACATACAGATCTGTGTGGTCCTACAAGAACAAGATCATATTATGGTGAAAGGTTTAGTGTACTTTCTATTATGATTGCATTCTTTGTGCTTTCTATTGTAATGAGGGTTGTATTTCCTAGAGTGAAGTTTGACACATTTAATGAATTGTTAGATGATATCATTTTTGGAGGCAATGATAAGATGAGTGAGAAGTTTGCTAAAGAAATGGATAATAAATTTGAGATGTCAATGATTGGTGAGATGAAATTTTTTCTTGGTTTGCAAATTAATCAAAGTAAGAATGATATTTTATATTAAGAATGATATTTTATATTAAGAATGATATTTTATATCTCAGACTAAGCATCTTAAGGAAATGTTGAAATTTTTTGGAATGGAATATTGTAAACCTGTTGGGACACCTATCGTGACTGGAAACAAACTAACTAGTGATGATAAGACTCAAAGTGTCGTTCAAACTAAGTATAGATCGATGATTGGTGGTCTATAATATTTAACTCACACTAGACCATACATTACTAATGCAGTTGGAATTGTGGCTAGATATCAGGCAGATCCTAATGAAACACATTTTTCTACTTTGAAAATAATTTTTAGATATTTGAAAGGGACAATAGAATATGGATTTGGTATGAAAAATTAGAATATTTTACTTTGCAGGCTTATACTGATGCTAATTGGGTAGGTAATGTGGGTGACAGGAAGAGTATAAGTGGTGGTGCATTTTTCCTTGGGAAAGCACTGGTTATTTGGTTGAGAAAGAAGTAGAACTATATTTCTCAATCTACTACTGAGTCAGAATATGTTGTTGCTGCAATAAACTGTACACAAGTTGTTTAGATGAAACAAGTGGTTGAAGACATTGGAACAATTTTAAAATAGCTATTGGTTATTTATTGTGATAACACTAGCACAATAAACATGTTGAATAATCCTATAATGCATTCAAAGACTAAGTATATCTCTATTATGTATCATTTCTTGAGGGAGAAGGTAGTAGAGAAATGGATTAAACTAGAGTATATCAACACAAAGGAACAAATAGAAGATATATTAACTATACCTTTGCCAAAATATGCTTTTGAATATCTCAGAAGTATGCTTGGGGTGATGGCCCCTCCCATTGGTAATTAATTGATGCATATATGCATCAATCCAGTGGTTTTCAGAGCTATATCACTTTTGAGACTTGATGTATGGATCTACTCCTCAGGGGGAGTGAGCAAAAGAAACATTAAAGTACATTTCGGTGATCTTGCACCTAGTTGATGGACATGAAGATTTGAAAAAGCTATAGAATACTACAGATGAATTATGGCACCCTTTTCCATTGCTTCCAAAGGGGGAAGGAATCTATATTAAAATCCCTACTATTTTTGAGAGATTTGTGTTGAGGATATTGAGAAGATTGTATTGAGAGAGAAATTTTTGGGTTGATGGATTTTACCATATGTTTCCATCAATGAAAAAGGGGGAGATTTTTGGATGATATCAATTTTTGGTACTGATCATACTGTTGATATTCATGTTATGTCACTGATGTCAACATATGTTTCTGTGGAGAAAGGACAAACTAGCTACTTAACTGGCAGACATGTACGAGCACTGTATGAATGATTTAGAATGATCAAAGTTGCACATATGTAGAAGGATATGTGTGGACCTTACTCCCAAGTTTTCTTGGCTTCATGATGCATATTGTGGATGTTACAACTGATTTAGTGAAGACTGGTTTCTGGACTGTAAATGTGATTCTAGACAGAGACATTTCAGGTGAGGCAAGATTACTGGTGGACAACTGACATATATTTGTGTATTGGTTTATGTTCAATTGTGATTTGGTTACTGGTGACATCAGTTGTGGTTTGTATTCTAGAGAAGACCTATTTGGTTGCTGACTTCAGAGATGTAATGTGTGAAATGAATTGTGAGTGCTGATTGCGGATCTACAAGTATATGTGATGGATTGTAATTGATGTTAACTTGTTATAGGTATTATGTGTATCTTAGAAAGGTGTAAAATAACTATTTGTATATTGGGAAAGCCTAATTGGATGACCTAAATAATTATTTGTGTATTAGGAATGCTTAATTGGCCGACCTAATGAATCATTGTAAGAGGGTGTATATGAGTGATCTTTTCTTTTGGGAAAAGTGTGTCAGAGATTAAAAGATAGAGAATTGTGGAAGCTGTGAGGCTTGTTGACTATTGGATGTAGAGAAGAATTGATGTTTGTTATACTTCATTGGAACTGATTAAGCAAAGGAAGTTGCTATCAGACAGTTCACTGCATTGTATATTTCTATATATACTTGTTCGGATTGTGAATCCTTGAGGGTGGCTTTAACCTTCTTTGGAAAGTGTGCCTTGGTAGTGAGCCTACTATTCTTCTTGACTCCTAATAGGGTTTGACCCCTAATAGGGTCTATCTCCTAACAGGGACTATGTACTATATTGTTTTAATAAGCTTCTGACAGGGCTAAATCTTTTACTAGGGATACTATACTCTCAGTACATTATTTGTGGGTGCTAAGTCCCACTGGGGTTTTACCTTTAATAGGGTTTCCTTGACAACAAATATTGCATTATGGTGTTGGCATTTACCGTGTTATCATTTACACTTATTGATATGGTTTATAAAGTTAAAGTTTAATAATCTATATTACAACTGATTCACCCCTGACCCCTCTTAGTTGTCTTGTGGACTGTTATTCCTAACATAAACACCACATGATTGTAACTAGAATTAATCACCAAAATACTGAAAGAAAGTCTCAATGTGTGGTAAAGGACACTTTTGAAGAATCCCATCTAGTGTGATGTAGAGGGGGCCTTTCCATCAAATTTTATTCAATGACCATTTCCAAGTTTCTTGAGAAAAATCACACCCTTCCAGTAGATGATTGGAATCCACCAATACCTTTCCACACAATAAACTGTTAATCCCTAAGTTCTATCGATGATTAGTGACCCACACTTAGTCATTTACCTAGGCAGTTTTAGTTGGTTATCACCATGGCCGAGCTAAACATTTAAGGCGAGAAACATTGCCGAGCAAGTTTTAGGTTTCTGAGTTACATCATGTCGAGCTGAGTAGAATATTAAGTGTCGAGCGTCAGAGATATGTTGTGCCGAGAAGAATAGTTTTTGCATACATGTCAGGATTAATTCAAACTTTGATGTAAATAGTTTAGGCTGACTTGTATGAGATTTGAGCTGACATTTGTACGCATTTAATATTTGTCTACTAAGTTAATTTTGCATTTAATTGTTTTATACTATGCATGGCATGGAGCCAATCAGGAAATCAGTATGCATTGGAGGTATAAACAATAGATCTTGATTGTTGATCTAGATCTCACTGCCATATCTGAAAATATATAATAAGATGCCTTCTAACCCTAAAAGAGAGAGCGTGTGTGAGAGAAAGAGACACACAGAGAAGGGTTGTGTGTTCACAAGAGATGAATAACAAGTCATTTTGGGAAGAAGCCTAGATCAAGTAGAATGATAGAGTAGTGAAAAGCAGAGTAAAGACATATCAGATTGAGAGATCACATAAGTTATTGGAAAGAGAAGATCCATCATCAGCATCTGATTGCATAATGAAGGATCACTACTTGGAACATTGTAACAGGTGTATCAAGTTAAATCTCTTAACAGAGTGGTTTTAGAATACCGTTTCAAATCTCTTAGCCGAGTGCTTACTTTACTGTAAGTTGAAATCCTTTAATAAGATAGATTGTAATGATCTTTAGTTCTTAATAGAACATACCTTTAACTAGGTAGATTTCATGTTGCAATCAAACCTTTGTATCCCTAACATTCACATTTTATTTCTGCAATGGTGAAGATTTTGTGGGTGTCATCCCCACCCCAGTTTTACCTATTTGGGTTTCTGGGTTACCAAAATTCTGTGTTATGAGTTTCATATTTGATGTTATGGATGCTATCTGATGTTAGGTTAAATTCATATATGTATGAATGTGGACAAATTTGTTTTAGGTGGTTTAGTTTCAAGATCTGATTCACCCCCCCCTCTCAGTATCTTGATTTCCCATTCTTGTACTTCCAACAATTGGTATCAGAACTTTGTTTACCTACAAAAGCTTTGAATCAGCTTGTGAGTATAGATCTTTAGATGGAGGTTTACAAGTTGGGAAAATTCATTGAGAATCAGAAGATTGAGATCCAACTAGCATTACATCAGCTTGAGATAGCAAGAGAGGAATTGAAGAAATCATTGATAACTAGGAAATATTTGGCCAAACAAATGAATGATACTGATTACCAGGAAGATGCCACTGCAAATCTATTTCATAATGAATATTCTACTGAGAACGATGAAGCAATTGTAGATCTACTGGAAAAGAACATTACAGTGTGTGAAGAAGTTAGAAACTTGAAAAGAGAACAAGAAATGCAGACAGTAAGACTATGTGAAGTATTGGAACAAAAGAAGAAAGTTGAAGATGAAAAAACTATGGTAGAAGAAAAAAGAGTGATATATGTTAGACTTGATGAAAGGAGACATGATGTGCAGATGATGACAATCAATCAGGTTGAGATGGCTAATCAACTGCTACTTGCAAATTAGGAGATTAGGATGAAAAATATGAAATGATAAATTTGAGATCTGAGAACAATCAATTGAAAGACGATCTGAGATCTGAGAAGGAACTTAATGAAAGGTTGAATAAACCTAATGAAGCCTTGACTCATTTTGAGAATCTGATGGAAGCATCAAGAAGGTCAAAGGATTCTTCTGGATTAGGTCACACGGAATCAATTACATCTGCTGAGAAAGGAGAATCATCTAAGAATGATGAAAGGAAAAATGCAAAGACAAAGCACAACAAGCCTGTTTGCCACCACTGTGGAAAACCAGGTCATACAGAAAACATTTGTTGAAGCAAGAAAGGTAAGTCCAATCCTAAACCTAAGTTTAATGGTTACTATTTTAATTGCAATAAATTTGGACAAAAAGCAGATGAATGTTGGGCTGAAGCAAGTGATGCACCTACCAAACCAAGATTTAATGGTTATTGTTACAAGTGTTAGAAATATGGTCATAAGGTAGAATACTATAGATCCAATGCTAAACAACAATGGACATAAAAAAAAAAAAAAAAGCATCTAAGAGAGGAAACACTTACAACTGGGATTATAATACAAGACAGAGTTGTCATTACTGTGAAGAATATGGACATGCACCTTAAGATTTCTTAAAGATACATGTCAGAGGGAAATCTAAGAGTTGGATGAATGGAAGCTTAGTCTATTTTAGTTGTTTGAAGATAGGACACACTAAGAGAGAGTGTAGGAAAAGAGTTCCTACTCCTACTATTGAAGAAGTAAGAGCATAGATGAACTGGACATGGGTATGGAAAACAGAGCCGAGCAACAGTGAATCCATTGAAGCCGAGGTCACCCAATCCAATGGATCAGCTAATCACACCATCTCCAACTAAGAAATAGAGGTATATAAGGAACTACATTCAAATTTTAAATCTTACATCAGTTCCTAATATGTAAATGTGCCAAAGTCCATGTCTGCATATGATAAGATGTACCAGGACATGTTTATGACAAGTGCCGAGAAGAGTTACCTGCACTATAGGTGCCGAGTTGGTTGGCCAAGTAAGTTGTGGTGGTTGTGTGTGGTAAGCTGAGTGGTATGCAAGTTGTGTTAGTCAGTCAATGACAGTTGGCTTGCACTAACCTAACGGGAAAAATATGTAATGCTTACCTACCTTGAACTTTCGAGTCTATATATGGATGAACGGTCTATTATTCACTTTTACCTTGCGATTTTTAGCATTTATAGATCGATCGAACAAGTTGCAGATTTGATCTTAGAGAAGTTTGTTTTGATAATTTCATCAGCGTGCCGTCAGCAACCCTAAGTTGAATAGTGTGAAGTGATTTCTTGTTGAGGTACTCTATTCTTCATTCTTGAACCCTAACTTCAGGAGATTATCACTGCAAGTTATTCCACACTAGTCAAGGGAATGGAGGAGGATCTAAATCAAATTAAGCTAGTAAGGAGTGATGCATGCGCACCACCAAAATTTCATGTCGTTCTAGAAAGCACAATTGTGAGTGATTTGAATGGAGCCCTCTCATCGATCCCACCTAAGGTACTTATGATTCAAAATGTTAGATCATGTTACATGGTTAAAATTGGCAAAGTGGGAAACAATGAATTGAGAAATTCCTGTGACAAGTTGTGTGAGAATGGAATTCTAAAAGATGAATTCAAACATTTAGCTGAAAAAGGGTTAACTTGTGCCCTAGAATTTCTGACAAAATTCAAGGATGAATGGATTAAGGTTTTCCTAAGCCAAGTTCAGAATATGCATATGTGACTAGACAATGGACCAGTAAAGATTCCAAAAGATATTATCTAGCAAGTTACTGGGTATCCTGTTATCAGCAGTAAATGAACTATGAGAGACCAAAGTAAGGAAGAGATAGTAGCTAACACTGGAGCTATTTAGAACAATAGAGGAATGACTATCTCTACAATTATAGACTTGGAACTTGATTTTGGAGTGAGAGTGATTTCTCACAAGTTCTGTTAGTCGAGCCAACTAGATAGTGTTCCCTGTATAGTCGTCATCTAGGCATGGAAGATAGTTAAAAATAATCACACCTATGACCTTGTCGAGCTATAGTTGACACAACTAGCTGAGAACTTACTATCAATTAGGAAAGCCAAAAGCTCATCATGTAAGTTTGGCTCTTTGTTAATGTGTATATTTTTCTATATACAGAAGTCATTTCCTACACTAGGAAATATTGTCTAGAAAAAGGACAGATCCATCACTTTACAGATTAGTGAATATATTCAAAAATTAGGCAGCAATTTCAATGGTATTATGGGAAGTTATTTTGTGGAATTTGAAAAGAGAATGAGGTTGAGGACCAAAATTCCCAATTCACTTGTGGAGAAGCACTATGATGAGATATGTTTCTTAGTGGATACAAACTACACATATATTCAGGCTGTGACACCTAGGGTATCATGGCTAGAGCCATTTCCCTATGAAGTTAATATTGATGAAGCATCAATAGCTATTACAACACTCCTAGCAGAGGAGATTGATACTAAAGCTAAAAGATTCAGAAATTTTGATGAAGCTCAGGCAAATATTTTGATGAATCTTAAGGCAAGAACCATGGAAAGAAAAAGGAAAAAGATTGTGAAAAATCTGAAAAAGATGGTTGGCTTGCTAAGTGATGAAGAGCTAGAGGATGCACCTCTAGACATATCTACTAGACAAGGAGAAGATGTATCTGAGGAATAAGAAGTAGAAGTCAGTGAACCTAAAGAAGAGGTCACTGTTAAGGCAAAAGGGAAGAGGCCAGTAGTAGAAAAGGTAACAAAGCCAAGAAAAGAAAAACCCAGAGTTACCCCTCCCATTGCAAATCATCCAAGTACAACGGCATCTGCCACCACATCACCAGTAGAATAGACTAAAGTTTATGCAAAGAAGATTGGATAAAATAGTTTTGGATTGAGGACTAAATTAGAAACAAAGGTTGTGTCGAGCCTAGTAGTTAAAATACCAAGAAGAAAACTAAATTTGGATCCTGAAAGTGATGAGGACATGACTGAAACCAATGAACCCAACAACATACCAACAATATCATTCAAGAAACCTACAGATATTAATGAGGTATGTGAGAATTTGAGAAATTCTGTAGGGTTGTCTAGTTTTAAGTTTATAAGGTATGAACAATTGAAGGTAGGAGACAAACATAAGGTTCAGGAAGCTCTCTTAGACATGATGTGTAATTTAAAATTAACCCCTATAGCAATAGGAAATAATGTGCCAAGTGAGTTGTATGAATTTCTATCTGGCAAGTGGGAATTTGCACTCACAACTGAGAGACAAATTAGGGAAGCCACTTTAGCTCAAGTCATTCCTAAGCTAACAAATAAATATGAAGAAAAATTTGTTGAAGAGTATTAGCACAAATTTATACCTAAACAAAGAGGTTATGCTATTTTGAAGAATGATATTGAAGGGATAGTACAGTAGAGTACTAGAATTTGGAAGGAAGTTTTTGGACTGATTGTTTCAAAAGAAAAGAGAACTGATGAAGGAACATCTGAGCCGAAGGATAAGGAAACTGAATCCACCCCTATACCATAGATATCAACAGTTCACATTTCAACTGAGTCTAAGAAGACTAGGACAGATGCACAATATCAATTAGAGATAGTTAACACTGTTGATCTGACTGTTGATAGTCCAATTGATGTGACAATTGATGACTCTAGCAATATGGATGCAAAGGGTCAGGATGAGCTGAGGGAATCAACTATTGAATCACCTATCAAGGCAACTAAGGCTGAAGAAGAGAAGAGTACAGAAGAAAAAGAAAGAACTCAAAATGAAATATGAGGATAAGGATGCTCAAGATGAAGCAGAAAAGGAGAAAACAATTGAACCAGAGGTAATTGTTCAGCATTCACCTATTTTAGAGGTTGTAAAATCAATGTTAGATAGTAGTGAGGAGATAAAAGATACTAACAACGAGCCTAAATAACAAGAGGCAATGCAAGTCTTGGTTGATCTACCACACACTGAATCATCAACCCCCACTAGAACCAAGACAGGAAGTATGCCTAATCAACAGGTAATTTTGACTGAACTTAAAGATGCAATGTTGTCAACTACTGAATCTAGAAAAGCTATTGTAGAAATGAAGTCAAGTAGTAGTTCACATGAATTCAAGAGGTGGAAAGTTATGAGGAAGAAATTGCTAATTCTAGATGTCACATTAGATTAAGTTATTGTGATTCCACCATGGGATCCCAATTTTTTTGTCTTATGAATAGATTGAGACTCTTTAGGAGTTACTTAAGAGGAAGAAAAGACATGAGCAACTGAAAAAGGAGCAAAAGAAAGAGAAAGTGCTACAT
The DNA here is from genome assembly GCA_018584345.1 of Thuja plicata. NCBI lineage: Eukaryota > Viridiplantae > Streptophyta > Pinopsida > Cupressales > Cupressaceae > Thuja > Thuja plicata. The sequence continues at coordinate 1,259,693 of MU226705.1, forward strand.
GACATAAAAGATATATTTGTAAAGGCTTATGACATGGAGGATGAAAATCCTCAAGCCCCTATTCTTGAACAGTTAGTTCACATTGTGCAAAAGTTAAATGATGACAATATTGAAGCCAATGAGAAACTGTTGCAATGGTCCGAGAGGAAATTCGAGAACAAGGTACTTGCAAAAATCTTAGGAGAGATTGCAGTAAAATAGCTTGAACTTTCTTCTCTGGTAGAAATTTTAGGAGTTGCAACAAATGTCTATTCATTGTATAAGAGGTTATCTAATGTTGAATTATTCACAAAGGATCATCAACAGGCTTTAGAGAAATTGCAACTAGACCTAAAGTCAACTGGAAGTTCACTGAGTATGGATGCTAGCACTAGCTCGTTACATTTTAATAGTCTGACTTATGCACAAAGGAGGGTAGCCAAGCTCATGGCTGAAGATGGTTGGATTAGGACCAAGTTGATTACTATTCAGACAAGTCTGATACCACATCTATAGGTCATTCAGAAAGAAATTTTATCTGCAAATGAATTGATTAAGAGAGATTCTCATCTCTCAACTACAGAAAGCTTAGTAAGTCTAGCTGCCAAGCTAGAAGTGAAAATAGAGGTTATGAAGTTTGTCAAGGATAGTTGGGACTCTGCATTTGAGTCTACCTTACAATTTAATAAATAGTTTTTGGACAAGTATAACTTGACCCCACCAGCTATCAGTGACAAAAACAAGGAGGAAACTGACAGGACTGACAATGATACAACATAAAGGAGATCAGTACAGGTATCCATGTAATTTTATTTTTTAAGGCATGTATACTATGTAAAGTTTTGTAAGCAGTATGATGTACATTCCTAGGGGGGTAGAGTGTGTAATTAAGAAATATTTTGGATATAATGAATTGTAATGATAAGTGTGTTTTTGCCACTAATATCAAATGGGGAGATTGTTAATCCCTAAGTTCTATTGATGATTAGTGACCCACACTTAGTTATTTACCTAGGCAGTTTTAATTGGTTACCACTGTGGCCGAGCTAAACATTCAAGGATGAGAAACATTGCCAAGAAAGTCTTAGGTTGTCGAGTTACATCATGCCAAGCCAAGTAGAATATTAAGTGCCGAGTGTCAGAGATATGTTCTGACGAGCAGAACAATTTTTGCATACATGTCAGGATTAGTTCAAACATTGATGTAAATAGTTTAGGCTGACTTGTATGAGATTTGAGCTGACATTTGTACGTATTTAATATTTTTCTAGTGAGTTAATTTCACATTTAATTATTTTATACTATGCATGGCATGGAGCCAATCAGGAAATCACTATGCATTGGAGGTATAAATAATAGATCTTGATCATTAATCTAGATCTCGCCGCTAGATCTGAAAAGATATAATAAGATGAATTCTAACACTAAAAGAGAGAGCATGTGTGAGAGAAAGAGACATATAGAGAAGGGTTGTTTGTTCATGAGAGATGAACATCAAGTCATTTTGAGAAGAATCCTAGATCAAGCAAAATGGCAGAGTAGTGAAAAGCAGAGTAAAGACATATCAAATTGAGAGATCACAAAAGTTATTGGAAAGAGAAGATCTATCATCAGCATCTAAGTGCATAATGAAGGATCACTACTTGGAACATTCTAACAGGTGTATCAGGTTAAATCTCTTAACAAAGTGGTTTTAGCAGACCGTTTCAAATCTCTTAGCTGAGTGCTTACTTTACTGTAAGTTGAAATCCTTTAATGATGCAGGAGCATCATCTGCTTATCAGAGGCACATTGGAGGTCCAATTCTTCACAGAGGTCATGGAGCATCTCCTGAGATCAATTGGGCAATCCTTCAACCAATCATGGCATTTGTAAGCATAAAAAGTCATAATGTTGTATGATGTCCTGAAGGACTTCCATATTGAAAAGTTGTAATTGAACCATGGGATAGGATCTTAGG
>MU226705.1:1280983-1337945 GCA_018584345.1 Thuja plicata
CACTAAACCAATGTAAAGGAGGATATGTAAAATTTGGTAATGATTCACCATGTCTTATCAAAGGTAAAGGATTGATTAATCTAACTGACAAAATCAGATGTGATGATGTATATTGGGTTGATGATCTTAAATATAATTTGCTGAGTGTTGCACAGTTGAACACTTCTGGTTACAAAGTTGAATTCCATCACAGTAAAGCAGAGATCTATGATTCTACTGGAGAATTAGTTGGAAGTGGTGATCAGACTAAAGGTAACTTATTTTATCTAGATTTATCTGAAGAAACATGTTTGTTTGCACAAAATAATGATGTTTGGTTATGGCATAAGAGGTTGTGTCATGTGAACTTTGATAACTTAGTAAGCATAAGAAAATTGAAAAAGGTTAGAGGGATACCTAAGTTAAAGAAACATGAGAATGCTATGTGTAAACAATGTCAACTAGGAAAGATGACTAAGTCTAGTTTCAAAAGTAAAATGCATGTATCAGAGGAAATTCTAGAATTGGTCCATACTGATCTCTGTGGTCCCATTGGAGAAAGAAGCTATTGTGGTGCTAGATACTTTATTCTATTTGTTGATGATTATTCAAGGATAATGATTGTAATGTTTCTTAAAGAAAAATCTGATGCATTCCAGTTATTTAAATGGTACCTAGCTAAAGTTGAAAAAGAAATAGGCAAAAGCTTGAAATGCTTAAGATCTGACAGAGGTGGAGAGTTTATTTCTAATGAGTTTAACAGGTTTTGCAATGACCGAGACATAAAGAGACAGATGTCTGCACCTAGAACTCCTCCACAAAATGGTATTATTGAATGAAGGAACAGATCTATCATGGACTGTGCAAGAACACTAATGATGGAGAAAAATGTTGCACAGAAATATTGGAAAGAAGCTTTAAGCACTACAGTGTATACACTAAATAGAGTTCAAGTTAAGAAAGGTACAAATGCTACACCTTATGAACTTTGGTATGGTTATGCACCTAGTGTAAAGTATTTTAGAGTATTTGGAAGAAAATGTTTTATAGTGAAGGACAATAGAAATAGAAAACTAGATGCTAAAGGTGAAGAAGGCATATTCCTTGGTTATTCAACAAAGAGAAAAGCTTACAAATGTTTGAATACTAATTGTAACAAAATTGTTGAAAGTGAAAATGTAAGAATTGATGAGTTTGCAGAAAGAAATGAAGTTGAAAGTACACAAGAGCCTGAAAGCTACAGATCATTCGTATATCTGGATGAGGAAGATTCTAATTCACTACCTGAGACTAATACTAAGCAACAACATGCACCTACTGAGTCACAGAGTGGAGTTTCCGAGCAACTGGAAGTGAATGCTGAGCTATCTGATGGAGATGTCGAGTCACAGAATCAACCATAACTGAATACAAATGATGAACCTAAAGCAAGGACTGAGCCTACCCTAGAAAAATATGTGAGAAGAAATCACAGTTCTGATCAAATTATTGGGTCAAAGGATTATGTTGTTATGACACGAAGTAAGCTAAAAAATGACACATGTCTGTTATGTGAATTTGAGCCCAAAATAGTGAAAGATGCTTTAAAAAATGAAGATTGGATACAAGCAATGAATGAGGAAACTGAACAAATTAAGAAGAACAAAACTTGGATGCTTGTATCAAGACCGAAGGATAAAAATATAATTGGCACAAAGTGGGTATTCAAGAACAAGCTAAATGAACATGGAGAAGTGACAAGAAACAAAGCTAGATTGGTATGCAAGGGTTATGCATAGGAGGAAGGAATTGATTATGGTGAAACCTTCACCCTAGTTGCAAGATTGGAAGGTGTCAGAACCTTACTTGCATATGCAGCCTATAAAGGATTCAAAGTTTATCAGATGGATGTAAAATCTGCATTTCTCAATGGTATCTTGGAAGAAGTATATATTGAGCAAGCTGATGGTTTTGTAGACCCAAACAAAAGGGATATGGTTTGCAGATTGCACAAAGCTTTATATGGATTGAAGCAAGTGCCAAGAGCATGGTATGAGAGATTTCACAATTATTTGATAAAGATTGGATTTGCAAGAACCAATGACAACAACAAACTGTACTTGAAGATAGAGCAAAGCAAAGGTACATTATTAGCTAAAATTTTTGTGGATGACATCATATTTATTGGACAAGATGTGTTACGTCATAAATTTGCAACAGAGATGCAAATTGAGTTTGAGATGTCTATGTTTGGTGAAATAAAATTATTTGTTGGCTTACAAATTTATCAGATGAGAAATGGTATCTATATCACTCAATCTAAATATATTAAAGAGATACTGAAATTTTTTGGAATGCAAGAGTCCAAACCAGTGAGTACACCCATGGCTAATAGACTAAAGCTAACAAAAGATGATGACACAAAAGAAGTGAACCAAACAGTCTACAGGTCAATGATTGGAAAACTACAGTATGTTGTACATAATAGACCTAACATTGCACTAGCTGTTGGGATTGTTGCAAGGTTTTTTTCTAAACCCAAGGAAACTCACATGATGGCAGTCAAGAGGATTCTAAGATATTTGAAAAGAATTGAGGAATATGGTCTATACTACAAAAAGAATGACAAGTTTGAACTCAGATTTTAAACTAATTCTGACTAGGATGGAAATGTTAATGCCAGGAAAAGCACTACTGGTGGAGCATTTCTTTTAGGAAAGAGATTGATCTCTTGGACAAGCAAGAAACAATTGCACCTTACAATCTATAGCTTAAGCCAAGTATGTGGCAGCAGTAGTTAACTATTCTAACATTGTGTGGTTGAAGATACTACTGAAAGGTATGAAGGAAGAAATCACTGATCTAGTTGTCATATATTATGACAACACAAGTGCTATTAATATTTCTAAAAATCCTGTTATGCACTCAAAGAAAAAGCATATAGCTATCAAGTATCACTACTTGAGAGAGCTATTTCAGAGTAAAGAAGTGAGATTGTATTATGTGAACACCAAAGTGTTAGAAACAATGAGAGGGGGGGGTGAATCAGTGTTTATCAATTATTTATATTTCAGCCAATTAAACATATATCAAATGTGCATTCAAAGAATCATAACACAAGAACACATAACACAAGATATTATTACGGAGAACCTTGATCAGAGGAAAAATCCGGCGGGGATTAGTACCCAAAAAATATTGTACTAGGTATAATTAACCTGTTAAAGTTCATTTGCCCTGTTAGAAGCAGTCTTTACAATTTGAGTACAATGACCTGGTTAAAGGTCAGACCCTGTTAGGAGTATTTTACAAAAACCCTATTAAGGGTGTATGGCTCACTGCCCAAATAATATGAAGGCTAAAACCCTCTGAATGTTGATATGCACTATATCAAAAATGAACTATTGTAGTGACACTCTTGTCTAATCAGTTCCGTGTATGCGTGGATGCTCTTACTCCTTTAAAGAGCTATATCATCTTCTGACTTCATTATACTGTCCCTCTATAAATTCTTCTTGCACAATAATCAAATTCTATTGCACGCTATAACATAACAATATAATGTGGCTTGTATCAGGTTTAGGCAGCTTCAGGATAATACTTCTTGGGTTTTAACCAATATTTATGCTCCCAACACTAAAAAAGGGAGAGAAGTCTTTTGGCAGAATCTTTCATCCTTGAGAAGTTCTTTTGCCAATGATGATTGGATTATTATGGGGGATTTTAACACTCCTTTGAGAGAAAAGGAGAAATCTGGAGGCATTCAATCTAATCTGGACAGCAGGATGGACCTTATGAACTTTGTTGATAATAATTATCTACATGATATTGATCTACAAGGCATCGACTTTACTTGGAGCAATAGATGAATGGGAAAGGATCTCATACAAGTTAGGTTGGATAGGGCTCTTTTTTCCAATGGTTGGTTTAACCAGTACTACTATTCTTTATCGGCTCATATTAGGGTAGGATCGGATCATAATTTGATTTCCTTTCTCGCTGATCCTATTGTTAAAAAAAGAAATTCTCCTTTCAGATTTGAGAAAATGTGGACACTTCATCCTCAACTGGAATAGAGGATCAAGGAATGGTGGAATATTTATATTAAGGGGACTGCTATGTTCATTCTTGCTAAAAAATTTAAAAATGTTAAAGATAATATCAAAGATTGGAATAAGGAAACTTTTGGTAACATTTTTTCTTCAAAAGCTAGTATCAGTTTAGAGATTAAGGAATTCCAAGAAAGTATTCAAAAATATGCATATGAGTTTGTCTCTAGAGATCAGGAGAATGGGAAGCTGGTTGAGATGCACAACATTATAGCTAAAGAAGAAGCCTTTTGGAGGCAAAGATCGAGAAAGATTTTTCTGAAGGAGGGGATAGAAATACAAAGTATTTCTTTATGACTACCCAAAAACATAGAATGAATAATCAGATCTCTAAGCTCAACATTGATGGCACTACATCTAGTGATGAGGAGGCTATCAGAGTCGAGGCTAAAGATTTTTCCTTCAACTTATTACAAAAAGACAGTGAGCTTGATAAGAATGAACAAAGGGAGTTCCTCAGGTGTATTCCTAGGATCTTCGATGAAAATCAAAACAGAAGGCTCACTGCTATCCCTTCTAACTCTAAGATTAAAAAGGCTATCTTCTCTTTTGAAGGCGAAAAATCCCCGGGACCTGATGGCTTCCCTATGTTCTTTTTCCAATCTTTCTGGGGTATCATTGAAAAAGATGTAACCAATGCGGTTAAGGAATGTTTTGGGTCCAAAAATCTTCTTAAGGAGCTGAATGGTACCTTTATATCCCTTGTTCCTAAAAAGGAGGGTGCTGATAAGATGGACCAGTTCAGACCTATCAGTCTGTGCAATTCAGTTTATAAGATTATCTCTAAAGTTTTAACTACTAGGATTCTGGAGATCCTTCCCTATCTTATATCTTGGCAACAAAATGGCTTTGTGCCTGGAAGACAAATCCTTGATTCCATTATCACTATCCATGAAAATATTCACTCTCTTATGATGGCTAGAAAGGAGGGACTTATTCTGAAGCTGGATATGTCTAAAGCTTATGACCGGGTGGATGGGAGTTTCTACTGCAAGTTTTGGAGGCCTTTGGGTTTTTAAAAAAATGCACTGACTTCATTTTTCAACTTATCTCCTCGGCCACTTTTTCTATCTTGGTTAACGGATCTCCAACCTCGTTCTTTAAATCTTCTCAGGGCTTAAGACAAGGAGACCCCCTATCTCCTGTCCTTTTTTTTCTCATGGCGGAATGCCTTGGCAGGTATATGGAGTTTCAGGTAAGGAATGGAGATATCAAAGGGCTTAACCCTTCATCGGATAATCAGGTATGCTCTCACCAGTAGTTTGTTGATGATTTGATGATCATGGGGGAAGCTACAGTTAAAAATTCTAGCAGTATAAAGAAAGCTCTGAACAACTATGGGAAAGCTTCTAGTCAGATAATTAATTGGGGGAAGAGTTTGGTGTTTCTTTTCAATGTTCCTGATAGAAGAAAAATGAGAATTTTAAGGATTTTAGGCTATGATTAGGGGATTATGCCGGGAACTTATATGGGCCTCCCTCTTTGTTTGGAGCCTCCTGAAACCTTCTGGAGTGCCCTTGTGGACAAATTTCATAGAAAATTGGCTGGATGGAAAGGGATGCTTCTTAGTCAAGCTGGCAAAATTCAGATTCTCAGAGCTACTCTTCAAGGCCTTCCCCTTTACGCTCTGAGCATATTTAAAATTCCTAGAAAGTATAGTGAAGCTATTGAAAAAATTCAAAAATAGTTCTTATGGACAGGAATGGAGAAGAAGAAAAGGATAGCTTTAATTGCCTGGGACAAAGTTTGTTGTCTGATCAAGAAAGGAGGCCTTGGATTAAGAAGAATAAAGAATCTGAATGAGAATCTCCTCACCAAACTCATTTGGAGATACTACAATTCTATAGGTGAATGGACTTTGATATCAGATAAAAAGTACAATAAGGAAAGGCCCAATTTTGAAGTGTTTCTTAAATAAGGACAATGAAGGGATTGGTTCCTTTATTTGGAAAAATGTTATGAAAAATAAATACAGAATCAAAAATGGAATAAAGTAGAAAGTGGGGAATGGGAAAAAGGTTCTCCTTTGGGAGGATAAGTGGCTTCTTCACTCTCCCCTGAAAGAAAGCCCAGATTGGGGTATCTATGAGGATCAGTGTAAAGAAATTTTAGGCAGGAAAGTTGAAGATTACTGGGATAAAGATCACTGGAAGGATTTAACAACTATTGATAAGAGATTGGGGTATCTTAATATCATCCTCAAATCAATAAATTTGATTGAGGAAGAGGACACTATTGTTTGGATATATAGTCCGGATGGGAAACTAACTGTCTCTTCTCTGTATCAGATGGAGTATGTAGATGTTATTGAGCCTTCTGGGCTAAAGTGTGGGATAAAAACCTTATCCCTAAAATCAATGTTTTTTTTTGGATCATGATGCAGAATAAAATTTTAACCACTGATAATCTTAGGAAAAGGGGCATGGCTATTGTTAATAGATGTTATCTTTGCAAGCAAGACGAAGAGAGTGTTGATCATATCTTCATTCATTGTTCCTTTGTCAGAAAAATTTGGGGGCTCTTTTTTCAGATCTTTAATATTGATTGGGTTTTTCCCAACAATTTAGAGAGTCTTTTTAAATCTTGGATATATCCCTCTAAGCGTAATACTATAATTCATATTTGGAAGTTTGTTCTTCCACATGTCTGTTGGGGGATCTGGAGGGAAAGAAATGATAGATTTTTTAGGGACAAAAGTTCTAAGGAGAAGGAAGTCTTCTATAAGATTAAAAGAGGTATAAGAGAGAATGTTATGATTAAGGGTGAAGTTGTAGAGACCAAACAAGAGAATGAATTATCCTTGCTTAAAAATTGGAATTTTTGTAGTAAACCTAACAATAAGGACAATAAAGGCGAAAGAGAGGATACTAGGTGGGACTGTCCCCCTAAGGATTCGCAGAAAGTTAATTTTGATGGGGCCTCTAAGGGCAACCCAGGGGTAGCTGGTTGTGGTATTGTCATCAGAAATGAAAATGGGTGTGTATTGGTATGAAAGCTATTCCTATTGGTCATCAAACTAATCATATTGCTGAAGCCTGTGTGGCTCTCCAAAGCATTATTTTTGCTAAAGAGAAAGGATACACTAAAGTTTGGGTTGAAGGGGACTCTCTCAATATCATTAACTGCTTAAATAATGATATTCCCGCATCTTGGACAATACACAACATAATTCAAAAAGCCAGAGAGATAATTAATTCTTTTGAGTTATGTATTATAACTCATAATTATCGTGAAGCTAATGGCGTTGCTGACTGGGTGGCTAATCATGCTTGCAAAAGTGATGAGGTGGCTCAGTGGAATGATGGATATGACATGCCAATTGAAGTGAAATTATTGCTCGAGGATGAGCGACTGAGGAGTCGTCAAAAAAACATCATTGATGGTAAGTTATATTAATGTCATTTATAATCAGGTGATGTGTCATAATGGCCTTCAGAGGTGGAAGTATTATGCTATGATTACGAGCTGGATGTGGCACGCTTTTTGGGTATATTTTGGCTCTCAAAAAGCTCATTTTGGCATTATCTATTGCACTAACAAAAAAACTCACAGAAATTATAGAGAAGAGATGGGAGGCAATAAGAAGAGAATTGAACCAGTTAGTTGCAATCACTGGAAAAATTGTAATGATGTGTGGAAGATTGTGAAGAAGGGAGGCCTCGCTATTTATCTGGAGCGACTTCATGGCGGGAATCCTAACATTACCAGGATTTTCGAGAAAACTTGGAAGGAGGGCAAGATTTAAGTTTTTGATGAGTATATGGAAGTAACAAAGGAAGTCATTGCTAAAGCTACAGGTATGGAGATGGAGGGAATCAAGTTTTATCATGACAGGCTGATTTCAGACAAAGCCTGGGAGTCCTTTTCGGATAACAAGAAGGAGAAGAACAGACTGGTCAAGATTGATACTACATACCATAACCCTATGCACATATCTAGACCATGGAGGTATGTTCTTTATGTTATCATCAGCTATATTACTCTGGATGGAAGGTTTACTAGAGCGACTGCGCATCATTTTATGTTGTTAAACCATTTTAGACACAAGGTTAAAATTAGTTTACCCTACTATCTGCTCAATTCTTTAGATGCTACAATTACTAGTTATCAGAAAGACCCTAAGGGGGACCATGCCTCTCATCAAGGGCTTATGATGTTTGTTTATGAGGTTCTAAAATCTAAGAAAATGGAAAGGTCTATGGAGAAGAAGAAGTTGAAGGCTGATGAAGATACTGAAGGTGATGAGGAGTATAGTATGCATGATGATAACACTGAAAGTGAAGAGGAGGCTAGAGGTTTTGTTACACCTAAAAATAATAAAAATGGTACTTCTAAAAGAAAAATAAATCTAGCACTGAAGGGTCGGAGACTGAGAAGGATAGTGATGAGGATTGTGAGGAGGGCAGCAGAAAGAAAAAAGGTAAAAAGATAATGAAGAAGAAAACCCAGATTGGGGATTCGGAGACGGATACTGAAACTGAAGTAATTAGAAAGAAGAAAAATAAAAAGAAAACCTAGATTGGGGATTCTAAAACTGAGACTGACAATGAGGCTGTCGAAAAGGAGGGCAAAAAATGGAAAAGAGTTGAGGGCAAGGGTAATATTACTCGAAGAAATAAAAATTCCAGCAAGAAAAGAATTGTTCTCACCTCGGATGAGGAAGATTTAAACCCTGAGTATAAGTGGGAGACTAAGGAAAAAGATGACAAAGATAATGAAAAAGATGAAACTTTTAACAATACCAGTGATTTGAAGATTGATACCCAGCAGGGGGATGGTAAATTGGATCAGAATACCAAGAATGCTGATGATTTTGGGATCAATTACTATCAGCACAATCTGGAAACAGGGGACCATAAAAGAAATGATAACAAAGGTATTATTGAGGGTTTCTCTGGGCTGGTTAATAACATGTTTAATGACCAGATTAGTTTCAAAAACCAAGTTGAAAAAATACAGGTGGATATTAATATTCTCAACAGAATGGGGATTGGGGAAAAACCTGTGGCCGATTGTTTGAAGGAAATGAAAGAAGATGTTGCTAACTCTGAAGCTCGGGATGAGTATGTTAATAAGGTGGTTACCATGGAGAGACAAATTAAAGAAATTAAAGACAGAGCAGAAAAGGATAACAATGTGGAACAACTTAAGATTCTGAAGAATAAAGTGAAAAGACTGGAGGCTTCGGTTAAAAAAATAGGGGAACAATGCCTTATCAACCTCAAAGCGTATTGTGGTCATGCACAAATTCTAATGGATAAATTGGATAGGTTTAACAAGGATAAGGATAGTAGGATTGTGGAGACTATGGGCCTGAGATCGCGCACTAGGGCTAGTTCCAAGAAAAAGAGTCCAAAGGAGGATAAAGATACGGAGGAGCTCAAGACCTCAGTCAATAATATGCAGATTATGGTCCTCGAAGCTGAGGAACTGGTGAAGGAAATGTAGCTGGTTCTTCTGTTGTCCCGGTTGGGTTCTTTTTGTTTTCCCTGTTGTTTTTCAGCTGCATCTTTGGGACTTTTTTGTTCGGGTTGTTGCTTTTCTGTTCCTTTCTTCTCTGGTGCTATGGCACAGCTGTTTTTTCTTTTTATTGTATATCTCTCTTTATACTCTAGGTTTCAGGTCCTTGTAAAACCTGTTGAACACTTTTTTTTGTAAAGGTTTCGGGTCCTTGGAAAACCTATTTTACTTAATCAGAACATAACAATACATTACATACTTATATCTTTACAAACGAATAGGCGTGACCCAAAACATAACACTTAGTCGGCCTCTTAACAAAATATACAATGCTTTCGAACAAGTCAGCTCAAGCGTGTTTACAACAACATTAATTACATCATTAAAAACTTATAATTAGAGGTGCATAGCCTTAGCATCACAAAATAGTACACGCTGATAAAAATAGTAGTCGGCTTCTATGCTCTGTGTTCTGGACTGTTTCTTGGACTACAGTGTACTAATCTATCTGTATCTTTTCCGTATTGATGTTCTGCACCTTGCGCATTTGGATATAGCATGTATATACATCATAGAGTATATACCTAAGCATGCATGCACTGGTGTGATCTCTAACATGTGCGCTGATGTGTTGATCTATGTATCTCTATGTCTGTCGTGTTTTCTGTACTTAGTCATTTTATCTCCTAAGTTATCTTTGACAAAAACTTAGTATGACTTTGTTTCCATGATTGACAACACAAAATAAGCCATGCTTCCTTAGGAAGTCAACTTGCCAACAATCTTCCCCTTTGTCATTTATGGCAACAAAGGAATGTGGCTAAGTTACTCAAAATGACTTCATTCAAAAATGACTGTATATCATAACTTAATGATATATACATATATACTACTCCGCATATACACATTCTATACTACTCCCCCTTTGACATGAATGACAAAGGTGTGCAAAAAATTGTAAGTCTTCATACTTACTCCATATATACATCCGGGTACACAATTTGAAGAGACTAAATCTCTTTCTGCCAGAATGCTTTCATTGCATCAACTGTTTGGAGGTGTGCGCATAAAGCATATGTTAACTTCTCCATTTTCATTAGATCCAAGAAAGGGCCTTGATCATAAGTCTGCATTATGTCATTTATCTGTTTGATGTTCTCAATAAGAACTGCTAAAGAAGGCGCAAGTGCATTTCTCAACTGAGTTTGTCTAACTCTTATCTTGCTTATTTCAATCTTTGCCTTCTCAATTTTGTCTAGTTGTCCTTGGTAGACATTATTGTATATGTTCATGTCTTGCGTGGAATTCTCAACAAATTTTCTTATGTTGTCCACCATTTCTTCAGCTTCAGCTATCTTTTTAGTGTGCTCGGAGGTGAGCTTTACTCTATCCATGTAGTTTTCTATAAATTTCTTCCCTTTTTCTGCCAACTCTTTCAGTATAGACTGTCTAATCTTTAGAGAGTTCAGATCCAAGGTAAATTTCTTCATCACTTCATTCAATCTTTCCTTCTTATACTCATCTTCTGCAATCTTAGTAGCAGTCTCTACTAAGCTGGTGAAGTGTGACTTGAAGTTTGTTAGTACACTATCCACATGTTCAACTATTTGAACTTTTGCAAATTTCTTATCAACAGGAACTAACTCATTCAGAATGCTTATTGATTCAAAAAAGTGTGGGTTCCTCATCACATGTTTCTCCTTTTCCTTTTCCATAGCAAGGACACTGATCTTAATGAGGTCTTCTTCTTCCCATATGTCAAAACTTGCTGAATCAGGAGTTAACCTTGACAACAATGAGGTGGATGGTGACAGAATAGTATTCTGACTTGTGTTTACACATTCACTTTTGATATGTACCTCTTTAACTGGTGACTCATCAACTTGAGTGTCTTTCTCCTTATCCAAATCTATTGGATCAATCAAAGGAACTTCATCCTATTGTAAAGATGTATCATCAATGTTCATGTCCTTGGTGTTAACAAAGGCTTCATCAACTTTATCCATATCATTATCTAAATCTTTCATAGAAATCTTTACATCATCAATCACTATAGTGTCCTCTGTGTCTTTAGTTGTCTCAGAATTTATTATCACTGTGGGCGTAGAGACTTGTGGACCTATCATAGGTGCAATCTGAATTACTGGAGTTGTATCCTGTTTAAGAGGAGCTGGAGTAACTTTTGCTGTAGGCGTCGTTGGTGGATACATGTGTCTATCCATAAAGACTTGTGCAAATGCCTTTTCAGTCTCCTTTCCAACCTGTTCATATTCCTTGTTCATTATCTTTAAAGTCCTTGTCTTACTATGGAGATGAGGCTTTACAAGATCTAGCAAAATAGCCTTCTCATCATGTGAACAAACAGGGAGAAGAGTATTTAGAGTTTCTTCTCTAATCTTCATGTCTTCCTCAATAGCATGTCTTTTCATAATTTCCAATACATTCCATAAGTTATCAAGTATCACTGTCTTAAGTTCAAGAACTGATTTCTTAAACTTGATCATATGAGATATGACCATGTAATGTATCTCTGTCTTATCAAATTCTTTATATTTGTCATATACCTTTGAAAGTGTATCCAATCTACCTTCATTTATACCCTTATTCTTCAATATGTTCAAGCTTGGTCTGAAACCTACCTCAGGAGGTGCTTGTGTATTCTTTGTAGTGCTCCTTGTGGTTCTTGAAGATGGATGACCTGTGGCAGCTTTCTTCCTCCCTCTGGGTTTCTTGCTAGGAACAGAAGGTGGAGATGTATCCAAGTCAATGGTGGTAGTAGGTGCACATGTACTTTCCTCATTTTTCTTCTATTTCTTCTTCTAAGATTCATCAGTCTTCTCAATCTTGACTTTAGCAATTTTGGCTTCTTTTTCCTTATTCAAATCTTCTTGAGTAACTCCATGAGCTTTTAGTATGTTAGATGTAGTTCTGGACGCTTTCCTTTTACTAATAGAAAGTTTTAATTCAATATCCACTTCATCAGTCTTTTCTCTGTATGTTCCCCATCTAGGTTCATTGGGGTCTATAGGTGCTAACAATAAGACCTGCACATATCCTTCTAGCACATGGTCTTCAAATTCATATCCTAGTGGATGAATCCACTTAGTTCTAGGCTCAACAGCCTCCATGCATGTGCAATCTATTTTAACCATAAAGCATATTGTATCCCTGTACTTGTCAACTATCTTCTCAGATAGTCTGACCCTGCTCTACATTTTAACCCTGAATATCTTTATGTCCATATCCATTTTATCTCTTGCACTGCTTTCTACTGTGGCTTTGAGAGATATTTGAGTCATTGGAGGTTTGCCTTTGTCTAGATAGAGGTCTGCAACCTTTCCTAATATGTGGTGATACAAATAGATGATCAGAGATCCAAACCTGAATGTTTTGTTTCTATCATGTTTGATGATTTTGATATTTTCAATCAACTGATCACACAAGATCTCACAAAGGTTGTACTGGGTGTTATCCTTTACTATTCTGATTGCTGCAAATACTATTTCTACAGATACACTATTCAACCTACTTGCTTGCTGGAACTTGTAACCAAGTATCATTGTCATGAGTTTAATGTCATCCTCCTTGATGGGGTCTGCAGTCATACCATGCCTGTCACTTCTTGACAAACAAACTTTCTCAATCTACTTCTTAACATCTTTACCAGTGGGAAATACTGGTCCAATCATTGGAAGTCCAGTCAACTGATGGATTAGGTCTACGATGATATGGATAGGGACATCACCAATCCAAAATAGATCATCATGAATTATGCTCAACAGGATTTTTACCCATTCTGGTTCTTCAAACTCATGCACATTCGAATACTCAATAATAGGGTTATCTTGTAGCTGCGCGAATTCATCTTTGAATGTGAAGTCCTTATTTAGCATTGATGCCATGTGAGAAGCTATATTATCATCTCCTAGTGATTCCTTCTTACAGTAAATGTATGCCCAGATATCGTCCATGTGAACAATGCCAAGCGGGGTTTTAGAGAAAGCTCCTTCCACGTCATCTAATATAGACTTGAATGGATGCTTCTTAAATACAAATTTCTTCCTTTCTGCTACATCAAATATAAATAGGGTCGCCATTACTTACTTGGTGATTGTTTAAGTAGGGTTTCCATGAAATTTTGAAACGGCGCAACGGCTAGGGCTTCGTTTCAAACTAATTAACCATTCATTCCAACTTTCAAACTGCTATGCCTTCGTGCCTGGATGTCTTAGTGCTCCAATGCTCTTTGAATGTAAATGTGAGAATGATCGAATACAAACTTCTTTTTACATGATCTGTCGCATTTAATGCTTGCAACCATACATAGAGATTTTCAAACTTTGATCCTGATGCAATTTAGATAATGCGTGAATGCATATAGCTTCAATCTGAGCTTTTAACCATGAATCCAAAGGCACATACTCTGAAGTGAGTACACCAACTGCGTAGGGGTTCTGAGCTAGAATAGCTCCCCCTAAGACCAAGAAGGTCTATTCAAGCAGAAGTAGAGGGTGTGTCCACTGAGGATGCATCAACTACTTTGTCAACATTATTTTCCTTCTTTACTTCAACCCAAATTTTTCTTGAATCTTCATTTGCTTTGACAAACTCGACTTCTCCTTTCTCTTCAAATAGTGACTTGTTGGGATCTTCCTGTTTCTGAGTTTTGGATCTACAAAACCTTGTGATATGTCCAGCCTTGCCACATGTGTGACAAATGATAGGAGGTATGATGTTCTTTCTCATTATGCTGCATTGCTTTGCTGTGTGTCCGTTGTAGTTGCATATTTGACATGTAATGTTCTGCAAATTTCTGTGATTGTTTTGATTCATACTTCTGTGATTCTGTTGATGTTGATTCTTATGACTTGTTCTGTAATGTATAGCCCTGTGACCAAATTTATTACAAGAGAAACAATAACCATTAAAAGGTCTTACCTTTTTACAATCTCTTTCCAAATGCCCATGTTTGTTGCATGCATAACAAGTTCTGTTAACTTGCTTGATTTCTCTTTTAGGTGGTTCAGATATAACCTCTGTAGTATCTTCAACTTTCGTAGCTTATGAAGATGTTTCAAGTGTTTTTTCTTTCTCTTGTGATGATTTGATTTCATCTTGTGCTATACTAAATCCAAGACCTGTAGTATTCCCTTTTTTTCTTTGCACATTGAGCTAGGATTGAATCAAATCAGAACTTGTGTGGAGTTTATCAATCTTACCCTTTGCTTCTGTTAATTCAGATTCCAACTTCTTCTTCATGTTTTCCTATTCCAAGACTTTCATGTTTGCCTACAAAAGTTCATCTTCCAATTGTTTTCTTTCTTTGATCTTGTCTTCAATGGTGTTCTAGCTATCTGTAAGCTGTTCCACTAGATCTTCAAGTTTATCCTTTAAAGATTTATTCTATTCATTAAGCTTTTTGACCATTTGTCCTAGATCACTTGTAGAAAAATCTTTCAAATCTTTTCTAAGTCTTTTAATAAGTATTTGAGAGCCATCTTTTTTCAATCTTAGTTCTTCATTTTCCTTCTTAGATCTGTCAAGATCTTCAAGAGCTGCTTCAAGA
This sequence comes from Thuja plicata, assembly GCA_018584345.1. NCBI lineage: Eukaryota > Viridiplantae > Streptophyta > Pinopsida > Cupressales > Cupressaceae > Thuja > Thuja plicata. The sequence continues at coordinate 1,296,077 of MU226705.1, forward strand.
TTCTTTTTTAAATGTTTTGCTTCAGCTGAGTCCATGATCTCCTCAAGTGGTTAAAATTTCTTTCAAAGGACCAGAGTTCTGATACCAATTGTTAGAAACACTGAGAGGGGGGGGGGGGGGGGAATCAGTGTTTATCAATTATTTATNGGGGGGTGAATCAGTGTTTATCAATTATTTATATTTCAGCCAATTAAACATATATCAAATGTGCATTCAAAGAATCATAACACAAGAACACATAAAACAAGATATGATTACGGAGAACCTTGATCAGAGGAAAACTCTGGCGGGGATTAGTACACAAAAAATATTGTACTAGGTATAATGAACCTGTTAAAGTTCCTTTGCCCTGTTAGAAGCAGTCTTTACAATTTGAGTACAATGACCTGGTTAAAGGTCGGACCCTGTTAGGAGTCTTTTACAAAAACCCTGTTAGGGGTGTATGGCTCACTTCCTAGGCTCACTACCCAAATAATATGAAGGCTACAACCCTCTGGATGTTAATATGCACTATATCAAAAATGAACTGCTGTAGTGACACTCTTGTCTGATCAATTCTGCGTATGCGTGGATGCTCTTACTCCTTTAAAGAGATATATCATCTTCTGAGTTCATTATACTATCCCTCTGTAACTTCTTCTTGCACAATAATCGACTTCTATTGCACGTTGTAACATAACAATACATTACATACTTATATCTTTACAAACGAATAGGTGCGACCCAAAACATAACACTTAGTCGGCCTCTTAACAAAATATACAACTCTTCTGAACAAGTCGGCTCAAGCGTGTTTACAACAACATTAATTACATCATAAAAAACTTATAACTAGAGGCGCATAGCCTTAGCATCACAAAATAATACACGCTGATCAAAACAATAGTCGGCTTCTGTGCTCTGTGTTCTGGACTCTTTCCTGGACTGCAGTGTACTAATCTGTCTGTATCTTTCCTGTACTGATGTTATGTACCTTACACATTTGGATATAGCATGTATATACATCATAGAGTATATACCTAAGCACGCATCCTCTGGTGTGATCTCTAACATGTGCGCTGATGTGCTGATCTCTGTATCTCTCTGTCTATCCTATTTTCTGTACTTAGTCATTTTATCTCCTAAGTTATCTTTGATAGAAACTTAGTATGACTTTGTTGGCATGATTGACAACACAAAATAAGTCATGCTTCCTCAGGAAGTCAACTTGCCAACACAAAGAACAATTAGTAGACATATTCACAAAAGCACTACCCAAGGATGCTCATGAGTATCTACGAGGTAAATTGGAGGTGATTCCCCTCACTGAGGCTAATTAAGTTATGTATGGTACTGTTGCATCAAATATTTTATTCAGAATATTTGACACATTGACGCACAGTAAGTCACACTTTAGAATACTGGCTAAAGTTGTGAAGTTGAACAAGGACAAAAAAGGAAATAAGTCATAATCAAGATGACAGGATCAGCATGATACTGAAGATTTACATGATAATGATATTGACTTCTTTGGCATTGTTGTCAAAGAGGAAGAGATTACCTATAAAGAGGAAGAGATTGTCGAGAAAGAGAGATTACAAAGAAGGAAAGATTACATTGAGGCAGAAGTTACTGTAAACATTGAAGTGATTATCTACTCAAAGGGAGTCTACAGATGATTAGACACAGAAGTTGATAGTGTAATTACAGACAAAGAGGGAGAAATGTGCACAAATGAGAATCAGAATGAAGCTAAAGACATTAATGAAAATTTGTTCATATCAAGGAACACAGGTGAATTTTTGGATTGGTTGGTAACTATATTTCTTAAATCATTATTTTAAATATTTTGTGTTTCCATCAATGCCAAAGAGGGAGATTATTGGAAAGTGACAATGCAAGCAATTGTTATTTTGTCATTGATGTCAAACCTTAATTGGTAAGACTATTGTTATCTGTTTGAGTATCATATCTATTGTTGATGAAGAAGATTTAACAAGAAGACCAAGTGAATGGTTGAGTTAAGGAAACTAAAAGGGTACTTGATCGGTTGGCACTCTGGCAAAGTAATTTGTTGTTTATCTTTCAAAGATAGTTTTTATGGTTGTTCCATGCCAAGCAAGTTTGGCTTGTGCCGACCAAAGTTGCTTATGACCAGAAAAGTTGTTCGATGCCGATAAAGTTGCTTGTGCCAAGCAAAGTTGCTTGTGACGAGCAAAGTTGTTCATTGCCGAGCACCATTGAAATTGTCGAGTGGAAACGGTGATGTTGGCTGACTTAGAGTAATTGGATTAATGATGAGATTTGAGATATCTGGCCGACTTAGTTAATTTTATTGGGATATGTAACATTAATTAAATATTGATCCATGTCATTTAATGTATGGGTAATCGTAATTAATGCATGGTTTCAAGATTTAATTAGAGACTACTTTGGAGAAGTAAATGTAATGCAAAGATGGAATGATCCGTTTGATCTGACCTAACCTAAGATCTATGATCTTGTTTAAGCGGCCAAAGATTTATCGGACCTACACAAAGAGGTATATGATAGTTCCTCAAGAGGTCATTTCACAGCATGGTGGAAGAGTGGATGTGTATGCAAGAGGTTTGCATAGTTGATTTACTATTTCGCATGATCTAGCATAGAAGGCAAAAGGCAGAAGAAGAAATTTGCATGTGTGATTGCTTGAGGGATTTCCAAGTAGATCAGAAGGTTGAAATGACAATGCAGGCTATCGAGTAAGTTAACATCAGAGCTGTAATTGGATCTGAATTTGCAAAGTAAGTTGTATGTACCAGATCACAACTGTTGATTACTTTCTTACCATTGTATCTGTTAAATCCTTTAACAAGGTTGACTTAACAGTCATTTGTATAAATCCTCTAACAAGGTGACATTCAGGTGGAATGTTCTAAGTCCTCTAACAAGGCCACTCCTGATAGGGTGATTAAATCCTTTAACCAGGTCACACCTAGCAGTGTGTTATTATAACCTTTAACAGGGTTGGCAACTCACAGGGCATCACTTCAAAAGAGTGAAAACTTGGTAGCATGTTACTGGTGGTTTTTTCGATATTGGGTTTCCACGTTAAATACTTGTGTCAACTTGTGTGAATGCTTATGGATTGCTTTACTGTTATGTTTCTGCAAGTTAATTTTAATTGACAGTAAACTGCATGATTAAAGTTGTTGACATATGCTACTGCTACAGAGTAGATCTGAAACACAGAAAAGTTTTATTTGCTACATCTAGACCTGAGAATAACAGAGTCACCCACCCTCTCAGTTATTCTAAATCCATTCTAACATATCTTTGGTGATTGTTAAGGCAAATGTGAACCATTCTTGGTAGATTTTAGTTGAACAAAATGTTCTAATTAACTCTAACCAATCATGAGTGTTGTGTGATGTGTTCCTCTTGAATTTATTACGGCTCTCCTTTTACAAGATTTGTATCTATTTCCATCTCTTTTAAAAAAAGTCTTCTCCATTGCCAACTCAGTTTGGCTTGAGCTATATTCTGCACCTTGGTTTCATTCTTCAGTGTTACAAAAAATTTTGTGACAACTTCTCTAGCATTTTTTTATTTCTTATGTTGTTAATTTGTTAAATATCTTCTTGTCGGCTGTTCTTTGCTAGATGATCCTCATTCTATTGATTGGTTATTGTTATTAAAAGAATCCATACATCTGCATTTGGATAAGAAGCTCTTTGGTTGGATCAAACTGAATGCCAAATCTCACAAAGATACTAGCCCCATTAAAAACCAAAATCCACCCTGGAAGACTTTCTTCCAATCTGTCTACCTAGGCTGACTTTGTTGGCTATTTGATAAATCTTTTTAAGGATATTGTTTTGGTTATTGAAAGGAACGATGGGATTTTGATGAGTCTTTGTGGTGAAGGTGGAGTTGTACATGTTGGCCATAAGAATATTGTAATTGGTTGCAGCAGTTGTTGTGGTCTCAAAGACATTTACAACAACTAAAATCATGCTAAATGCTAGGACATTGAGGACATGGATTATATCTTCTCTTGGGTGACTTGAGGAATTAAGGATATGACTTGTAAATGTATTTGATAAATTTTGTTGGGAATTATAATGTTATATTTACAATGCGGAGATAGCTTACAAGCCTCCATTTGCGTATCTACAGGCTTGATGTTGCAAAGCACATGGTGGCAGTTAGCACATGTTGTAAATGCTTTAATGGTCGTCATGTTGGTCTAAGGGAACATAAACTAGATCTTGATGCCAGACTATCATATTTGCTCTGCCAGTATTTGGCAGGAACTATGCTGCACTACAGCTCTTGTTAATTTAACTTTTTAAATATAATATAATATAATATAATATAATATAGAATTATTATTTAAAATCTATTTTATTATAAAAACATAAATTAAAATATTTTTAAAAATAAAATAAAATACTATATAATTAATTCGCTAGACAAACTACGCAATATAGATTTAACCACCAATCAAGTATAATAACAAAAATATTGATATAAATGAATAACTGTAATTGTACGAACTTTCTTTAACAATTTTTAATAAAGTACGACTGAATCATTTAGCAATAAAAATACCCCGCATATGCCATAATCAAACGTAGAAGACTACTCTGGGAAAATAAACTTGGTAAAATATCTATATTCTAAATATAAATTGTTGCTGACCATATTCAAAATAAAAATGTTGAGCGAAAGATGTCAGGGTTTTGGAGTGACTAGTCAAATTCGATCTTGACGTTGGGATTTTTAGCTTTGATTTTCGTCCAATCTTGCCCGCCTTCCTTTAACCTCTCCTTTAATTCAGCATGTGACGCCTCGTCAACACTTATTGTCTTTAGTCTCCTCAACCTCTCCAATCCTTCTGGAACTTTCTGCAGCTGCTCACAATCCTGTATCCCAAAATATTCAAGACACTGCATCGCTCCATCATCCAATGCTGGCAACTCCTCCAACAGAGGGAACTCATCAATAATCAGCCTAACTAACTTAGGAAATCCCCCGCTCTCTCCAAACTGCATTGGCAATTCTCTGCATCTTGAATCTCTGGCCAAAAGCAATGTCTGTAAGTTGGGCAGGTTTTGCAGCGACGAATAACCACTGCAGTCAATCAATGTAAGTTCTGTCAGATTCACCATACCACATATCCAACTTGGCATGGAAAAACGAGAAAGCGCAACTTGTTGAAGATCTTTCATGACAATCATTTTTTCAGGGAATACTGGAAGATTGGATTCTTCTATGTCACCTTCCCCTGCAGGAATGCCATTATGTACCACAAGAATTCTCATTTTCACCAGACCCTCAAGGATACCATCTTCTACACTTTTCAACCCCACTTCATCTTCTAATTTAAAACTTATTTCCCGAAGATTAATCAAATTGCCGATGTCTTTGGCGTTCAAGAATTCATTCTCTTCACTAGAGAGTCTGAAACATCCTGATCTCAGTGTCCTCAGACTCAAGAGATTTGATATTCCCTTGGGCATTTGATTGTTAAGAAGTTCTTCTGAGCAGTCCCATACATCGAGATGAGAAAGGCATTTGAGCTCATGTATCCAGTGAGGTACACGCTGTAAAGAACTGCATCCAGAAACATCCAGAAACTGAAGACTCTTGAGTTTTCTAACACAATCTGGAACCTCCCTGATCTTCGTTTGAGACAAATTCAGAACCTTCAGAAGCTTCAATTTCCCAACACATTTAGGCAGCGTAGAAATGGCAGTACCGCTCAAGTCAAGAACCCGGACTACTCTCACATGATCAAACAAGTGTTCTGGAATACTTGTAATTTCTGGATTCTGAGAGAATGAAAGAGTCCGAAGAAATCGCTGATGATGAAGAGAGCTTTCTGAAATTGCACTAGTGGTTATACCTTTTTTGGACAATAGTAACCTGCGCCAGCTTGTTTTCCTCATTGGAAGATCAAATTCACACTTATGTTCTTTACTTATGTTAACAACTAAATCATGAAACAAGTCGTGAATACTGTAACAAGCTTGAGCTCTGTCTAATTCCAACAGACAAAGATTTCTAAGTTGCTGTAAGTAAGTCAACCCATTATCATACTGTTCTATGTCCTTTTCTTGTGGAATTAACCCTTCGGCTATCCACAAATATATCAAAAAATCCTGATTCATCTCTGTGTCCCCTTTCATTCTAGAAAAAGATATCTGTGTGTCTTCTGGAAAGAAAGAAAAATAAACAAAACAAGCTTTTAGATATGGAGGAAGAGATTCGTAACTCAGCTTGAGGATTTGCCTGGTTGAATCTTCTGCACCTACTTTAACATCCTTTAATTTCCCCAGTTTTGACTGCCAGATCTGTAAGTCCGAACAGCTAACCATGGATGCCGCAACTGTCTTAAGGGCCAGTGGCAACCTCCCGCATTCTTCTGCGATTTCAAGGGCCACGCTTTCCAGCTGCTCAGGCTGCCTATTTTCCTCAAGACCGGGGAAAGCAAACAGGCAAAACAGCTTCCAGCTATCCTCTTTGGAGAGGTGTTGCATCTCATACTCATAGGCCTTCATCTTTGCAGCAACATCTCTACTTCTGGTGGTAACAACAATTTTACACTGCTTATTTCTTCCAGTGGGAAGACCAAGTCTTGATATCAAGTCACCATCGACACTGCTCTTCCACACATCATCCAGAACAATCAAACATGCTTTGTCATGTAACTGACCTTGTATCAGTTCAGCTGCTCTGAAATCAGTTATGTTATCGGGCATTTGTAATTCAATGTTGGATGCCAAGTCAGACTGTAATTTTCTAAGAGAATAAGTCTGTGAAACAGAAATCCAGGCAGAATGCTCATATCTACCTTTAACTCTGTCGTAGACATTCTTGAGAAGGAATGTCTTTCCCAGGCCGCCCATACCCATGACGGCAACAACACCAAGAGCGGGATCCTCTAACAGTCTCTCTATTTCCTCCACCTTCTCTTCCACTGCCACTGCTCGTGAATCCTCCTGCAAGGCACTCCATCCTGTCATTTCTCTTTCTATTCCAGAAGTAGTAGTTGAAGCCTGATTCGAAGTTAACACCAGACGAACAAGATTGAGGTCCCCCGCCTTTTGAATGGTAGAGGTCATCCTCCCTTTTAGATCTTGAATCCTCTTCCCCATCTTACGGCGGAAGTTTGATTTAGTACAGCAGCAGAAACATGATTGACTGGGCGTTGTATACAAATGCTCAACAGCGCACTCATCAACAATATCTTCTGCATCAAGATATATATCGCTCACTTCTGACAGCCATTGTTTTGCAGAAGCATTAAGTGCACTTTGCTCGTCTGCAGCTTGTAGATAACCAGAAATATCAGTGAGCTGCGTCTGCAACCATTCAAAGTCCTCTTGGAAGTTGAGAACCAGATTTGCTTCATTCACAATTATCTGGCCGAGCTTTCCAACCACGGCTTTGGCGATATCAAGAACAATTCCTTCAGCCATCTTGGATTTGTTACGGAGATATTGGATCTAAAAGTGAAGAGAATTGAATAGCAATGCGATTCAAACTCGGTTGTGTCTGAGTATAGACACAACTCTCTAAATTTATAAGGAAAGGAGGCTTCTCGTCCAATATAATGCTCAGGTCTTCTTAATATTTTAAATTGATTCGACGGTGATGCCGTGTTCTGTACTGCGTACTTCATGCCATTAAATAAGCGCATGACAACTGTTTTTCTGAGGAGGACTATTGACTTTTGTTATTTTATTTAGAATATGAGAACGACTACCTATTAACGTAGACAATTTTTTAATGTTGAAGTGGAGAATTACGAATGGCTGGACCTCATTTTTTTTTTAAAAATACAATCACATGTAAATCCGGCTTCTTGTGTTGCGTGTAAACGTTGCAGGGTACGCAAGTCTAGTCAAATTTAAGAATATACACAGAAAAACAAAATAAAGCATCATTGCTGAATCGATAGCATCTTATATCGAATTCGCACTAAGTACAAAATAAATCATCATTGCTCACGAATGACCACAGCAATGACGTACGAAATAAATCATCATTGCTCACGAATGACCACAGCAATGACGTACGAAATAAATCATCATTGCTCACGAATGACCACAGCATTGACGTGATCAAGGTGAGTTTTTATTTTTAATGGCTACATGATTTTAGGAGGAGAATGCATCAGTGATCAAATATGAAAAATCTAAAAATATCATAGATTTTTGCAAAATTTTCAGCATCTGTTCTTCATTATCTACATATTTTGTGGTTGAAAATCACGAAAAAATTGCCGAAAACGTATTTCTTTTGGCGAATTTGCAAAAAAATAAGTTTGACTTGTTTTTGTCTTTGGTGCATTCAGTCTCGAGCTTAGCTAGCGCCATTATAGGATGCTTGTCTCGATGTCTTGGCAGTTGATGCAGAGATCAATGACAACTGAGATTCGACGTCCTTTCTTAAATATTTAGATAATTACCAATCGCACCTTGGTGTAATGTGTGACAAAAAAGTGTGGAACGCAAATGGGAACATTTTGGTCTCTTTTTTTTAAAATATTTTTGTACCCATTTATATAGATCCAAACATGATTGAAATGAAATTTCTAAAAGAGGGAATATAATAAGACAATATTACCATCATGTTCATTTTGTGTTTGTCACAAAGGGCGGGGGGAGACGAGGAGAGAGAGAAGAGTAATAGAGATTGAAAGAGGGACGAGGAAGAGTGAGTGGGTGAGAGAAAGAGTAGTGGGGAGGAGTGAGTGTGTGAGTGAATGACAGAGGTAAGGAGATAGAGATATATAGGAAGATAGAGATAGAGATAGAGATGGACATGGAAATGGAGATGGAGGACAAGCATAGCGATATAGAGAGGAGAGGGAGAGAGAGGAAAGGTTAAAGATGGAAGAGATAAATATATAAAGATTCTAGTTGATGTGTATTTTGTTGAGTTAAATGAAAGGCTAGCTTCTAATGTTATCCCAAACAGTTACTCATGAAATCCATGTGTTATATTTTTACAAGTTCATTTTAAAAATGTGACACAAATGTTAATGTGTATAACCTAAACAAAATAAATTAAGAAGAATATTAATATATTGATTTCAAGTAGAAATAGAAAGGAAGAGAGATAGAGAGATAAATATATCTTGAGATAAATCCATGTAAAGGATGGGAATTATATCTATCCTACATAAAACTATATAAAAGAGGCAATGGCTATGGGTACCCAAAGCGTAATACCTCTGAAAAGGGACAAAACTAGCAATCCAGCCCAATTGAAGATGGGTGTACTACGATAACTGATATATAGCCTTATATCTGAATTTTTCAGATGGCATTTCTATAGGAGTTTACGTGCCTGGTCTACACTTGGTCATTTTACATATATGTTTACGAGAGCATTTCCTTGTAATGATAATATCTGATAAAATCCCACATCCATTAAGCTTTGATGGATGCCCATAGCCTATTCCAAAGCTCTCATACTTAGATATGCTGCAATAAGTCAGGCAAAAGGGGATCTCAGTTTATATGGCATATATCACACCAATATCTATATTTTCTACCCTAACACTTCGTTTGGTATTACAGGATTTTCACTTGGACAAGGACACAAAATCCGCTTTTAGCCGGTTCCAGAGTGGGATCAATCTACTCAAGCAGGACAGAAAGTTATTTAAAGGTCTATTTTACATTGCCATCAAGGATGTGGACACATCCAATGTAGAGGATCTTATGCAAGAATTTCATGAGAAGATTTGTCAAATATGTAGCAAATCTAAAAAGAAATTCGTTTAAAAAGTGTACGAGGGAAAGGTCGAGATTGCTGCTATGGCTCCTTATAATAGATCTGGGTACTATAGACAGAGCCTGAGTGAGCTAGCAGCAACGGTGACAGAAAAGGATTTCATTATTGTTCCATTGAATTCCCATCAGATTGAACAACAAAGAAAGCTTTCATTATTTTAACATTCTAAATATCATGATTTAGCATAGACAAGACACGGCAACTGTTTGGAAAAATGCTTAAAAGAAATGTAATGTCATGAAATGTCATGACTGACGGATATGCACAAAGTGGATTTTTTCCTAAGCCTAGAAACCCCTATCATTGTAAACCTACATAAGCAATTTTCAATTGATCTGCAAAAAATTTTGAAAAATACAGTTCGAACAACCAAGTATAAAGGGCACGCAAAAAATCTTAGCTGTAAAATGGTTAACAAACCTCAGTTTTCTTTCAGTCGTTCGGGAATAGTAAACGTTTAGAATAAAAAATTGTAAAACCTGTTTACACAAGTCCTACATGCAACAAACAAATATATACCATCAATTTCACATTCCTCCTGAAATAGACGGTATTAAAGTGCACCCAAATCTTAGGCTTTCAAACAAACCTGCTCGGATTGGGTCTTTCAAACGGAAGTGATATTCAATAGCCGATAAATGTGAGCACTACATACATCCTTATCCGGCAGTCCACTTATCGACTAAATAAAGGCAAGTTTATCTCCATCAATAACTTCAACTATAATGATGAGTTGGCCACCTCACATAAGATGCCGACAAAAGAAGTTTTGGTTTTCAATAATATCACCAATTGGAATATTATCAGAAAATTATGGTGTAGGTCCCAAATTACCGATGGAAATAAGCATTTACCCTATCGGCAACTTTGCTTACTTGATGAAAAGGCCGATTGAAATATAAAATAACGAGGTAGTTATTATAATTACCCAATAGTTACTTCCAGCTAAACAATGGGACTTGCACGATAAATTCAAGATATTTGGTGTCTTTAAAAACATTCAGGCAGAGACAAAACTGCGGTTGTAAAACGGCTTCCACAACAGTTGCCATTGTTTTCCTAGCCTACATTGAATATGATGAGGTACTTTTACCATATATTCTATCTTGTTACGTTGTTCTGCATGTTAACATGCTGCTGTGTAGGGAATGTGCAATTAGCGGCTTCAATGTAAGTGTTTTAAAAACTATCAGAGGAAATCCATTAAGAGAAATAATGTTAAAATCTTAATCAATAGCACCTGTTTATTGAAGCATTGAGAAAGCCCGAGATGAAGATTTTCATCAGTTGCAACTCTCTTATAAACTTTTGGAACAACGTATAGACCGGTATCGAAGCATATTGTTCCAAGGGTTTTGTCCAAAAAACATACTTAGAAAGCCTATGTCAACATGCATACACTATGCGAGAATGTGAACAAAGCAGCTGAGTTGTTCGGCCGGATTCCTCGAGGAGATGTTGAGTCAAGGAATAAAAATAAACGATCACAGATCGACACGTGAACAGTTTTACAAAAAATCTCACAGAAACGACATGGTTGCAGGATATCTACGAAATGAATTCGTTGGATAGGCTTCAAAACTTTAAAGCAAATGCAATTAGCATGTGTAAATGCGAATTCAGCGACCTCTGCCAACATCCTCTGTCTTCGCAAATATAAGATTTTGATAACCATCAAAGGACGGTGGGAGATATGTGTTGGTCAAATACTACGGTTGGAAATGTTGCGGTAGCTATGATGTAAAATGTGGAATCATAGTCGACGCCACTGATTTTTATTATTGCAGAATGTGAATGAAGTGGATTCGGTGTAAAGGCTTTAGAAACTTTCAAGCCAATGCAAAAGTCATTTATGAATCCCACAATATTCATCACCATCCTTTCAATGAGCTAAAATGAAAGCTTTAAGATCGTACAAAAATGATTAGTTTCGGCAAATTTGTGGTGGCGGATTTGTATATATATGCATGAAAATGGCGGTGTCATATACAACACACATAAACTGTACAACAAAATGTATGGAACAAATGTCTATTTCTGCGGTCACAAAGAATGTATTTGAAAATATTCCCATTTTAGAGGAGCACTACCTTGATAATTTGTTTAATGAGAAGATGGGCACAGTGTGGAATGAATGTAGAGAGTCTCTTTGTCAACATGCATGCAACTCAAGGAAGACAAAAACAAGGCACGTGAAATGTTTGACACAATATGTGAGAGATATCATCTCATGGAATGCAATTAGCAAGTGTCGACTTAAAGTTGGCAAATTTATTTCATGCACCTACAAAGTTGTTATGTATTTCGAAAAAGAGATTTTGAAGAGTTAGAGTTAGCTTAAAGGAAGACAAAACATTTAGTGAACCTGACAAGTTTAACGGATGTGAAAGATGCTTAATTGATATAGTGCGGATAATGTTTTTGGACAAGTAACTCTTGGTTGAAGAGAAGATATAGTGCTAGTTCAATGGGATTGGTATCTTCTTCCGTTTTTTTTTTTATTAAGTTGTCTATTTATTCTGAAAGATTTGAGCAGCATCTAGATGAACAATAAAAAGTACTTGAACAATGACTACATTGTATAACTGACCTATCGAATAATAGAAACAACACGTTTATACATAGGTGAGAGTGTCTCCAAAAAGTGGAATGGACTCCTTCAATCTATAGTGGTGGTAAAACTACCCAAGCTAATAGGGAGATGTATCAAATAACATTTAACAATACTCACAAACCCATAAAAACCTAGGCACCTCATAAGTGTAGGTGTCAAGTCACCTAGCTAGGCTTAAAAGCCTATTGGTATGCCTACGTAGAAAATAGGTGTACACTAACAACCCCCCTTAAGCATAGATTGGGTGAGTAAAATGAAAAATGGGTCCCGACAATTAGGTCATGTTAGGTACACATATATGAAGGCAAACTCTTATAAATGAAGAAAAAAGGAGAAAACCTAGTGGGAAGAAAACTTTCTTTCAAAAAAGAGAATTAGAAGGATAAGACCTTGTGAAAATGATGAAGAACTCTGAAGCATGTTGATGTTGTAAACTCTGTTAATGATGGACTCATATTTTCTAGAATTGTCGAATCTTCAAGATATGTGGGTCAAGATTTACTACATGACTGAAAAGATGACACTACTCAAATAGTCTACACAAAGTTAATCAAACTTTGTGAAGTTGATAATGCAAATAGTACTTTTGATAAGGAGTACTTAAACCTCAAACTGATCCATCGAATCAATCCTCCATATGAAAGATCAAAAAAAAAAGTATATTTAATACCTTCCAAAATAAGATTCTTTTTCATTAAATGGGGCATTACTATAATAACACACATACATATAGTTTTATCGCACTTTATATGAGTGCCTTTACAATCACATTTGCAAGTTCTTCATACTTCGTAGTTTATTGTACCTTTTCCTCTACAAAAGACAATGAAAAGGAAAGATACCCCTCCATCCAGCACCTAGTACACAAAAAAAACACAATAGGGTTGCTAAATGTGAGTGTGAGGGGAGGGGCTGATTAAACCGCAGATTGTTCAAACTGCTGAAGACCCCAACGTGAACAGGAGATAAAAAAACCCACAAGAGGAGTCGTGTCAAACCCCACAACAATCCATGTCGAACCCCACAAACCCGTGCATAGAGGGCCGAGGGCCACCACGAGCGCACACAAGGCCCATGTACAGGAGGTCGAGGGCCAAGACGAGCTACACAAGGCCCATGTACAGGAGGTCGAGGGCCAAGACGAGCTACACAAGGCACTGAATGGGGGCCAGATTAGAACTTCATGGGAAAGACGATAGCTGTGAGGGAGATGTCAGGCATGAGAATCCACACAGAGCCGCAACAATCATGGACGGGGGCCGAGAGGCCTTTCCAAACCCCGACGAGCCTGAAACCCCGCAGATCTTGCACGTGGCCGTCGATATTGGTGACAACAGAGTCGACGTGGACTGTGGAGACCACGTGAGCAGGTGGAGTATGTCCACGGGCGAGGTTTGTCACCTCCGTTGAGGGATGGGCGTCTCCCCTCCCTTCAACAAACCCCGAATGCATACAGAACGCACACGGAGACCACAGAGATCGTCGACGAAACAGACTGACTGAACAAACTGCATAGAACCGCAAGAACGACCACGAGCCGGTTGATTGAGCTAGAGTCTAATCAGTGCCACGAGAAGAGGCCGCTGGATTGAGCCCAGTGCCACCAATCACGTAGTGCGAAACTCAGACGGGCTACAAAGGGAATTCAAACTATATACAAGAAAATGTTCAACAATGGCTTGCCTTATCTCCTTCTTTCTCTGATGTCATGAAAGATTTGAGTAGGATCTAGAAGATCAATAACAAGAATTTGGGCAATGATTACATTGTATTAACTGAGTCAACAAATAATGGAAACAACAAATGTACATATAGGTGAGAGTGTCTCCACAAAATGTTGGATGGACTCCTTCAACCTAGAGTCGTGGCAAAAATACCCAAGGTAATATGAAGATGTGTCAAATAACATTTGCCACCACTCACAAACTCATAACAACCTAAACACCTTATAAGTGTAGGTGTCAAGTCACATATCTAGGCTTAAAAGCCTATTTGTTTGCCTAGATGGAAAAAAGGTGTACGCTAACATATTCTAATAAATAGATATGTGGTTTGGTTTCTCAAATGGTCAAATGGTAAGACAATTGTAGGTTCAAAAGAAGCCAATGAAGACAATCAAGCACCTTACAAAATCCTAACTCAGAAATTACAAGCTTAAAGTTGTCTATTTGCAAAAGAGACCTATGTCACTTATTGTAAACAAAGTTAGCTTTTAGGGTTTAATTGTCTAAAAGTTAGGTAAATCCTAACCTATCCTCAAAAAGTTAGTTATCAAAAGTAATCGCTTATACAGTTAGTTAAAATAATCACATAGGGTGTTATTTTAAGTGTCAATTTAGATAGTTATTCTAAGTGGTTACCTAAAGCAACCACCTTAGGTAGTTACCCTAAGTAGTTACATGAAGTGGTTAGGAAGTTATTCTAAGTGTTTACGCCACTCATGTATATATGAGGAAAATCATTTTTAAAAGGACTCTTAGGAAGGAGAAACTCTGGAGAAATTTCTAAAGAAACTTTTGAGTTTACACTATGTACAAAAAGGATTTTTGAACTTGTACATTTTTAAAGAGATAAAGAAGAATATATTTGATTCATATGTATCAAATGTGTTTGTGAGTTATTACTATCAATTTCTCGTATGATGAATTGATGATATCTTTATTTATTAGTGCAACCCATTGATTTCAATTCTAAAGATATATGTAAATGATGAAATACAATCATACCTTGGTAGCTTGGTTTGAATGTGTTTAGGTAACAAGATTCTTCGTATGTCAAAATATATTTTCCTTCTTTCATCACCGTTGCATATCAAACTCATATTGTGCTAAATCTCCTTTGTAATCATTATCCATTTTGAAATCCTACTTGGTATTCGTATGTCTATCATTGGGGATTATTTTGTTCATCTTGTTTCAGTTTCATGTTTTCTTCTTTATGTACTTTCATGTTAAAATTATAAAAAAGTCACAAATACCTTCATCATACGAGGGAGTTACCCCTCTCTAATGTAGAGGAAGATTGCAATTGGATTGTGATCTTATTGCAATTTCTCCAACTGTTGGCACAATTATCACTGCTTAGAACAAAAACATGATCGTTCTGAAAAAAAAATTCGTAGTGATGAATCTGTTTTACCAACTCAAATATAATAAATATTATAGTTAATGTTTGATTAAATTTTACTAGATAAACTTTCAAAAAGCTAAATGTAGTAAATTTACAGCATATATATATATATATATATATATATATATATATATATAGAGAGAGAGAGAGAGAGAGAGAGACTTTGATCAAATTGGACTCAATATTAGAGACATAATTATGAGATCATCTAAAACTAAGTTAAGCTAAACTTTATTCAATATTTATATCATAAAATTAAATTAAATATGTCATAGATACCTCCTAAACAAAACCCTAACACCAACCTTAACCAAACCCTAATCTAAAGCCTACATCTAAATATATTTCTAACCCTAACCCTTATATTAGTTCTAACTGTAACCTTATCCAAAACCAATATCCTAATTATAATTATAATTATAATTATAGTCTAATAACTAACCCTAACCCTAATGTTAATCTTGTCTCAAACCCTAACCATAACTATTACTCTAACCCTAATCATGACATAATCATAATTATCATTCTAACCCATAAACTAACCCCATTTGTAATCTTGACTGAGCTAAATCCTATCATAATTCCATCCTAACCCTAAACTCTAATCCTTACGATAGTTCTAAACCTAATACTAACCATTATCCTAACCCTAACCCTAACCATGATATAAACCTTAACCCTAAGCATAATATCATACCTATCACTAAATTATAACTCTAACCCTAGCCTTAACCCTAGAATCATGATGAAAACCCTAAACCTAAACATAATTCCAACCATAACCTTAAATTTTGATCTTGACCATAATCTTAAACCTAATCTTAATCATGATCTTAATATTGACCCTAACCATAAAAAAAAATCCTTAAGGTGGTATTGGCAAGAACATCTTCATTATTCCAAATACATGTGCATATATACAAGGAGAATGATGTGGTTTTGCAATGGGAGACATGGTTTGATATAGGTTTTTTAATGGTCAAAAAATTGACTGATCTACTAATCATCAAACAATATAACTACTAATCACTGAACAATGCTATTACACTAACATTTCTTCATTATTACATTTATCTTGAAAACAACAAATTCACCTTGCCCTAGGGACACTCCCTTAAGGCTTACATAAAAACACATAGTGATTACATAAAATGAATACATATTTTTATAAAACCTTCTTCTGAATAAACAAATCCTAAACCAAGCGAGGCTCTATCAAGCTGTCTCTTGACCATGAAAAAGGTGTAGCTTTGAGGTGTGTTCATAAGCTCTCAATCCTAAACTCTCAAATCATAGTCTTGAATTATTCAACAATTATCCTAAGAGATGTAATAGATCTCTATTATTATCTAATGACTGTAAAATGGTATAACTCCTAATCAAATACTATGAATATCACTCAATAACAATCCATATTGAGCTCAACACCAACTTCTAAGCCTGTCTCGAAAATGATTTTTCACAAGACATGCTTTCTTCATTGTCAACATTAAAAAGAAAATCAAAACAAAAAACATAAACCCAAAATGCCAAAAATTCTTCTCATGCAAAAAACCATCTCAAAGCGAGAAGCAAACTTGAAAGGATGGAAATTCCTCCATCCTCTGATGTTGTTAGCCTGTAAAATAATATGATCAAGCATCCATGCATAGAAAGATGGAGGATTTGGTTCACCAAAAAAAGTGTTAATGTCACTATCTAGTCATGACTTATTATAATTTGAATTTTGTGTCCAAACCGGTAAAATGTTGGCATGCCTTGACATATCAATAATGCACTTTCGTGTCACATTCTCATAGTAGTTGTATGGAAATCCTTTTGTTCCCTCTTTGTAATCATAAATAGTAATCATGGGAGCATTCACACAACATCCTAGACATTAAATTTCACCTACTAAAAGTATATCGTCTTTTATTACCTCCACTAGTACATTTGACCCACAAAATAGACCAACTTTTCTGACCAAGCATTAAAATGGTTTTGTTTTGTCGATTTATAGAAGGAAAATTTTGATTTTCTTTTAACCCATGCCTGTGTTGGTCAGAATTATGACAATCATGACATGTCGTCAAAATTATGACCAAAACAAGCATATAACTATATAAAAAAAGATGGTTTCATTTTATTTCATTTGTTATTCTGCATAGAAGAGCTGAAGGAGGGAAGGAGGGCACATGGAACGCAACTCTTGACACCTGTAAGTTTTGTTTATGATTTATTGATTAAATTCAACTCTATTTCTATTTACTACAATTATGATTAGTATCATACCATTACCATTAGCAACTGATGTAGTTCCACATGTAAACAAAGTAGATTCAAGAGTTCTATTGTTCACAAACTGGACCATCGGTACCGACTGCATTTACAATACCAAAATTTCAAAACCTAAACAGCGTTGGAAAACACACTTGTGGACTTATCGAAATACAAAAAAGATAATCTAAAGAATGAGCATAGTGCATTTAAATCATTGTGCAGGGTTTGAATAGCAGGATTGAACACACAAACACAAGTCAGAAACCCTAGCTTTAGATGTCTCTGTGTTTAAATCATTGTGCAGGGTTTGAATAGTAGGATTGAACACACGAACACAAGTCAGATAACTCTAGCTTTAAGAAGATAAATATTAGGGGCATAACATGCCCATCCCCTTCAAAAAAAACCATTTCTCTCTACAATTAGTGATTTGGGAAGTAATATAGCTTCACTTTGTATGTAGCTTCACTAACATAACTTGTTTGAACCTGTTGAGTTCGTAGTTGAGCATTGCTCCAATTTTGTGTTCTAACCTCTAGCGTATGTACGTGTATTGTATTCCTTTGTAGTTATATTTCAGGTGGATCAATCTTGCATCTTTCCTTATAAAAAATATTTTAAAAAAGCAATCTTGCATGTTTCCTTATAAATTTCTCATTTTCCCATGTTGCATCTATAGCTGGTAGATGCTTCACCTTGAATGAGAATTTAAAAATGACTCTTTTTGCAATTATTTAACCTATTTCTCTATGATTTCCATAGGTTTCATGATAAATTTCCCTTCATCTAACTCGAGCAATTCTGATTGGATTGAAAGCTTGTTGCCTTTCACTTTCTTTAGGCAAGAGACATGAAGTATAGGATGAATTTGGAGGGTAGAAGTTATAGTTTATAAGCTTCATTGCCAAGTTGATGTGTAACTTTGTAGAGGCCATTAAGTAGGGTGCAATTTTAATGTTTCTATGTTTATTCAATGATATTTGTTAAACATTCTCAAAGGGCTCCAAGATGTTGTTACTTATAACAACATTAATTAAATCAGTAAGAACAACCATAAAGAAACTAGCATATATATAACAACTAGAAATAAGAAACAACCATCATATAATCATAATCAAATGCATAAATCAATAAGATACAAATTGATACACCAAAGTATACATATAATACATCTTCCACTGCACAAGTTGCAAGCATCACAATAATGAATCAAATCTCAAATACAATAATATATGTTGAATGGATGTCATAATTTGAAACATGATAGAGTACAAGATATACATCTCATGATGACAATAATCAAGTCTCCAACAAAGTACATAGTAACAACACCTAGGATCATCCAACTATATGAACATGAACGTTAGATCTCAATGGTAAATAGAATAACTACCACCCAACCATACGGAGGAGATAAATATGATACCACATTCAAACTGAAACTCAAAAGATGGAAAGATTAATGTAAAGGTACAAAGATGGAAAGGCTACAAGGTCATCAAATAGGTATGATCAAAACACACTATGAGAGGCACTAGACACTTGTAGGAAAACTAAAATACATATATGGAATTCTTATCACATATGTCCTACACTTGGGTTACCCTGGATGATCTCTTTAGACTCTAGTCCCCAAGTGTGAACATATGCTAAATCAAAAATCCTCTCATGAAGACAAGGAAACCAATCATGCTAAACCCCAGTGTCACCTCTGGAAAACAAGCATATTTTACCACTATCTTTAGCCTGTACTAGAACTCAAGGCGTAGGCGAGGAATACAATTATATTTTAATGTTTCAAACCCCAATAATTTATTAAGTTATCACTTATTAAGTTACTTACAGTGAGTTATCCTGGTAGCAACTTTAGAGTCCTGACCCCCATTGCAAGCCACTCCCCTCCTAAGCATCTAGATAACCTACCCTAGGCTCATAGATCAAATAAATATTATTGATGCAGTCAAGCTCAGAGGATCCAATAAAGGACTATCCAAACTTACAGCCAACAACAAGAACAACACAATAGAAACACAACAACACATGATATGGAAAATCATATCAATTTATATTCATTTTGAGATTCATTTACATGCAACATGTCAGGTTGTAAGGCCCTCTCAGTTATGGCCAAAACCACAAAAGAAACAACACAATAAGATCTACCACTGAGATCTTCAACAAGATTCAGATCACCTCCTTAACTAGCCCAGATCTGTGACACGCCACACAGCAACCCAGTAGGAACACCAAGATAGAATCTAAACTTGTTCTCACAAGCCACCAAGAAATCTTCTTGTTTCCTAAACCAACATGCTACTATCCCTCCAAGGTATGTTCCACCAAATTCAGATCTGCAGACCTTACATCAGATTTTCTAACCCATCTGATCTACTCTCTAACACTCTACCCAACCCTCTTTATTTATACAATCTTTCCACAAGTCGGCTTTACAAAAGAAATAAATCAAAACATAAGTTGGCATCAAGAACACAACACCCAATGTGTTCTTCACCAGTCGGCTTGCAAACAAATATTAAATGACACTCGGCCATTACAATCCATGATGAGAAAATATTAAATGCATAAGTCAGCCAACAAGTCGGCCAACATATCTAAGTAATAAAACTCATTCCGTGAAATAGGCAACCAGGCAACAAATACCCACTCATTGAAACTACCTAGAAATAGCAACTGACACCGAGACCCATCAGTGACATCAAGCCACAACCAGCAACCGAGCCACCAGAAACCAATCAGTGAAGCCAACGAACCATCTGTTGGTGTTTAAAATTTTTACGTTGTAAAAGAAACCCATATACCCTGAGACTAATATTAATAATGGTTAATTCCAAGTATGAGAGATCTGCAAGGTAACTGGACCAACTATTGGACAAGATTATCCTCTACTCTTTTGGCTCTACAAAACCAAGGGGGGTGCACCTAATCTAGATTTATATTTAACTCTTTTCAACTCCTTAGAAATTTTGAATTTTAACAATATATAAATAGAAAGATAGTATGAAATGACAACCACTCATTCAATGACTGTTCTCTACCATGCAAGACCACAACCAAAAACCACAAAAATTTAAAAGGACTGAAAATGGTTTTGATGTTTTGATAGGGCAGAGTATAGCTAAACCTATTCAGAGATGTATCAAAGTACAAGCTATTAATTACTGATTAGTTCTTTATCCATTGGGTAATGATTCTTGTTCAGATACAGGATAGAGAAACTAACTATTGTCAAGGACTCAAAACCATAAATATAGATAACTCCAGACCAAACACTTCTTAATAATCCTTGTATAGCCAAACCCAAAAAATCTATGTCTTATCCAAAGCAGGTTTTAATTTGATCCTTGATCAAAACTATGGACTAAAACATATACATAAAGAAATCTTATGCAGTGAACCAGAAGATTTAGAACTCAAGAGGCAAGCAAAAAGGAGAGACTTAAATCAAAAATATTGTATTAAGTACAAAGAGACCAGTTTCAATACCAAAATGTTTCAAATCACATACCACTTCAATAAATACAAAAGACTTGCAACTTTTTGCTTCTATGATAATACTCTCTAGATATACATCTGCTATACTCACTGGAAAATAATAAAAGGTTTTATGCCTTTTTCTACTTGGCCAAATTTTGAGCTTCTTCTAAATGATGTTGGAATTCCTTTTATAAGCTTGGGACTGCAACAAGCTTCGAATCATTTAGTGTTAGGGACAAAACTCAATCTATAAACATTATATGAGAGAGAATATTAAATTCATTACAATAACCTAACATCTCTGTCATACAACTTAAAATATTCTCTTGAAACATTCAGTTGAGAAGAATTAGATCTAGCCGTCATCCACCTAGGAACTTGCAGAATACAACCCTGCAAAAGGAATAATAAATGGAATGTACGGCATGCATTAATTATCACAACAAACTTAACCCTCAAGAAATTAGAAGATCAATTATCCCCTCTTTTGAAAAGCCAAGATCCTGGGAATCTGATATGATCTAGATTATAACTCTAAAACAACTCCTCAGTGATGGTGAAGAATAGAACAAGATAAGAAAAGGGTTTAAATAATGTTTACAGGCCAACATAAACCCTTAAAGATATAACTCTGCAATAAATGTGTTCAGAAATGTCAAATTCTTCTCCATACAGTATCCAACAGCTGTAAAAATACGGTCTAGAAGATCAAATTCACCAATTTACTACTCTGAAGCAAAATGAAAAATATCACCACTCTGAAACCCTGATTAAAAGATTTGAAAATTAAAATATCTTCTTCCAACGGCCACCTGTAGTGCAGAAACTTCAATCTACGGTCAAAATTGAAATCCTTTATGAATTTTAAAATATAACCGTAGATGCACCTTAAGTTATCTGGGCATCTAAATCTGATTTTGATAGGTGTCAACTAGTCACTCACTCTAAACTCATCCTCTTAACTACCACAAACCGGTGCAAGCGCACGACACTAACCGCCAATGGTTAGTCATGCGCTCGTGACTGCTAGACGTCTCTGGCTCTAACCGTTGTGATTGGGCAATCACTACTTGTCATACACTCACTGGAATATTTTGTCATCTTCTCAAACCTCCATGACTACGCAATAACCATTCAGTCATGCATTCGCGCACCAAACCACTTCTCTGCTCAGATGGCTCAGACCTCCACGTGTTGCCTTCTCGCTCAATCAAGGGCATCTCCTTCGATCCTTCATGACCATTGCGACTGTGCAACAAGCTGTCATGTGTCACCTCTGCCATGTCACTATTACAAGGGCCCACAAAATTGGTCCTTTGTCCGCTGATTGGCCACCACGTCACCTCCTGACCACTGGGTTTCCTTCCAAAAGGTGCATGCTTTTTAGGCACTTAAGTATTGAGTATTCTGATATAAATATATTAAAGTCTTTCTACAACACCATGAATGTGGGATAAATGACCTAAGCCATTTCCAGAGCAGCAAAATCTCTATGGCTATCTCGACTATTTTTGAGCTTCTAAAATGCACAAAGACCACTTAAAGGATGCAAAACACAATGTCCTCATCCATCTATATCCTTATGGTGCAAAACGAAGAAGTAAAACCCTCTACACTGAGATATTTCTGCCATTAAAGTTGTGGTTAATTGAAAACATATCATCATTTTGGACATGTGGCGGATAGGTGTAATGGCTTTATTGATAGATCGACTGCATCTTTGATTTAAGTCATTAAGTTGAACATCAAATTAACTTTAAGTGCTTACCTTTTAACTTCTTCCTCACCGTTGTGTTGGGCCTTCTATGTGTCATGTGTCATTCAAGTTTAATGGCTTAAGGTTAGATCGTACGCATCTCATGACTAAGCCGTTAAGCTGACCGTTAGATCTTCTGCAACTTGATCGATCTTTACTTGTTTCATTAGTGTTGAATATGACCAACCTTAGACACATGGTGCAAGGGTTTAATGCCTTAATGATTAGATGTCGATCACTTTCTTTAAGGCTTTATGTTGTTTGTCTGATCTTCTCAGACTTGATCGATCTTTACTTCATTACCTTGGCAATGATCGGACCCACTGGGGACATGTGGCCTAACAGCGTAATGCCTTGAACATTAAAAACCTTCATATTTTTCTTGGATCCATTACGCTTGTTGTCTGATCAAAATTAACTATACTACACTTTAATCTCACCCTTGGCTTCAAAACTGTAGGTCCCACTAATCAAGTTGGACACGTGGGCGTATAGCATAATGCCTTAGACATTAGATCTTGCACACTTTACCATCAAGGTTTTACACTTACCGTTAGATAAAAATTGAGTTGCACAATAGATATAAAGGGTAAAGTTATTCGGGGATGAAGACTTACGAAATAGGGAAATATTAAAGTGAACCCCGTTCGACTTTGGAAACATGAAACCTAAGGGTTTTAAGTGATAAAATGGCCTTGCTTTAAAATAACTTTGAAGAGATGATGTAAGAAACTTAAGTTACAAAAAGTAACTTCAAAATAGAATTTTCCAAGAAATTTTAGGGGTTTAGCAATATTTTCATGAATGACTTAGGGCTTTAGGCCAGAGACCTAAAATTATTTACAGAAACCATAAATAAAACCTAAGAACCATAATTTTTTTTTTTGAATAGTGCTAACAGTGGCTCTAATTGGGGATTCATGTCTCTTGTAGGCATGACAAGATTCCAGAACTCTAAGTTAAGAAGACCACCTATAGGAAAGAAACTAACCTACAGTAGATAGGAAAAGTAAGGAATATGTACACAAAAATTATTTATAAATGACTATTTATGGATTCAAAAAACATCAGGAGAAATAGAGCTTTAGGAACTATCCATGAACATGCAATTCCCAAAAATTTCCAGTTAAATCTTTCAAGATATAAGAATTAGAACCCCACTTACTGTCAATGATATATGGTCCTAACCAGATAGGATCAAACTTCCCATGCTTTTCTTTATCTTCCAATCTGGCATTCCACATTAAGACCAAATCATTAGTTTCAAAAATTCTTGCAATGGTCCTTTTGTCATACAAATCCTTATATTGAAGCTACAACCTAACATTCATGTCATGTGCCTCCCTTCTTGATTCATCCAACTGTATCAAATCATCCATTCCGATTTTCATTTCATCATATTTCTAGATAAACTTGTACATTTGCAATAAATTATTATGTGGCAATCTTACATGTATGCCATTAACTAAATCAAAGGGTGCACAACCAATAGCTTTGTTCACTGTTACTCTGTCATCCCACAAGGCTTGTTGCAACTTTGAATCTCAGGCCCTTTTATTCTTATCTAGCACTCTTTTTAAAATCTTTATCAGGCTTTTATTACTGGACTCAGCTTGTCAATTTCCATGTGGGTGATATGGAGAAGAAAAAGAAATTTGTATTCCATACTATTGGCAGAAATCACTAAACTTTGCAGATCTAAAACACATAGCATTATCTACCACAATAGTTTTAGGACAACCAAACCTAGTGAGAATATTTTGCAACATAAAATCAATAACAACTTTACTAGTAGCCTTTTTCGTGGTAATTTCTTCAACCCACTTAGTAAAGTAATTAGTTTCTACCAAAATCCACGAATGACCTCCACTAGATTTTTTTGGAATCTCTCCAATGAAATCCATTCCCCACTTTTGAAAAGGTGCATCAACTACAATAGGTCTCAAAGGTAAATTCCCACTAAACTTAAGCTTACCTACAAATCTCTGGCAAGCTTCACATTTCTTGACATAGCTATGGGCATCGTTGAAGATATTAGGCTACCAAAAACCAGACCTCATAATCTTATGTGTAGTAGTCTTACCCATATAATGACCTCCACATGCACCATTATACATTTGTTCCAACAAGTTCTTAGATTTATCATAATCCACACACTTGAGCAACACTCCTTCATTTCTCCTCCACCATAACTGACCTTGTATGATTGCATACTTAATGGCATGCAACTTGACTATTCTCTTTCTATTTTCATCCATTTCAGGAGGCAGTACCATTTTTTGTAAATATCCAATGATGTCTTTATACAATTCACAACAATCCATGTCACAATTATAAGGCCTCTGATCTTCTTCTAAATTATTTACTTGATTTGCATCTAAATTACTTTGAGCCATTAATTTTACAAGTCCTAAGCCTCTGACCAATTTTGTGATTTGAATATCAATATTAAACTCTTGGATTTTATTTATACATCTGCATCTCCTTCCTGAAACTTCATGTTGAACTAGAATGTCTTTCACAATAGTACTTGCCACATAAGCAATAACAATTGCGCTTACCAAATAGCATCTAAAAGCCTTGACAGCTTTAACCAAAGAATATGCTTGTTTTTCCATAATATCATACTTTAATTTTGCCACTTGTAAAGACTTACTGAAAAAATAAATGGGTTGTTCAAATCCCTCTGAATTCTTATGCAATAATATTGCAGCAACAGTATTATATGAAGGAAAGGAGAAAATCTGCAAAGGCTTTTCATAATTAGGTGTTCTTAAAATAGGAGCATATTTAATAGCTTGTTTAATACATGAGAATGCTTTAGATGCTTCTTCACTCCATTCCACCTTGGATCCTTTCTTCATCATCTTTGAAATAGGGAGACTAACTTCTGCAAAATTTGTAACAAATCTCCTTAGAAAGTTCACTTGTCCAGAGAAGGATTGAATGCCCTTGACATTCTTTGGCTGAGATATTTTATCTATTACAGCGACCCTTTCAGGATCAATTCTTACTCCATCTTTGGAGATAATATGTCCTAGGAGATTTCCCTCTGTGAATCCAAAAGTACTCTTCTTTGGATTGAAAGAGACCCCATATTCCAAATCTCTAATAAAAATCTTCTCAAGATGATCACAGTGTTGATCTTATTTTGCTAAATAAGCTATTAAATCATCTTGATAAATAACTAAAAACTCATTTCTGAAATCTGCAAATGTCACATCCATGGCCCTCTAAAAAGTTTCCCCAGCATTTGTTAAGCCAAAAGGCATTCTCACATAGACATAAGTACCCCATGGTGTGGTGAATGCAGTCTTGAATTGTTCATAGAATGTCTGATGGTTTTAATAATCCTTGCATCTTTCATCTTTTTTAATTCTTCCTACATTTTGGTGCGAGGGTGGCATTAACAGGTCTCAATTTTTGTCTGAAAAGCTTAGTTCCCTCCTTTAAAGGAATCTCATGTTGAAACAAATATTCTTTATAGGCTTTCAAATCATCATAGGACCATGAAAAAACATGCTTATATTTTCTAAGAAGATCAACTAATAGCTTCCTAATTTTAGGAGACAACTTTATACAAATATACACATTGTTAGGGCTCTCAGTTGCTCCTATGTTTACTTCTTCTAAATATTTAAGTTTTCTTTCCTTATTTGCAGAAAAAGACTTGTCTTTATTATCAAAAGCCTTCTCAAGAATAACTAGCCCCTTGGGAACTCTGTTTGATTTTAATTGAAGCACCTCTTTACCAAAAATGGTATCCTTATTATCCAAGGTTTCAACACATCCACTAAAATCCATTTCTTTGTTTAAAAATTTTGCTTCACAATTCAAAAATCTTATAATATCTAAGTCATCTTCAAAAACTTGCCAATTCTCAACATTGTCTTGTGTTGAAGGCCTAGATTGAATCTCTATTTTAGAAATTCCCGCAAATACAAGTCTTAAATCAATGTTAGCTAATAAGTCTGTCATTTTTTTTTAACTTCTATCTACCCAATCAATACCAAATGCATCAAATTTTTCCAATTCATCCAAAACAACATTCCTATACTGCTTAAGTCTCTAATTCTTTGAAACATATTTGGACCTAATCTGAGATATAATCAATTCTGAGTCTCCAATTACTCTGAGACTTCTTATCTTGTGTTTTGAGGCTATTCTTAGACCTACTAATAGAGCCTCATACTCTATAACATTATTTGTGTATGTAAATAATAGTGTAAAAGAAAACTTGTAGGCCTTACCACTAGGAGCTATCAATAGAATTCTTGCACCAGCTTCTTCCTTAGAACTTGCTCCATCAAAGTACATGGTCCACAAATCACACTGGTCCACCAAATTTTTTCGTATCATTAGATAATAACACCATCAAAGTACATGGTCCACAAATCACACTAGTCCACCAATTTTTTCTTATAATTAGATAACAACATAGGCTGATTTCCTTCTTTAGCCCTATTATCTTGAATTTGAAAAGATCCAATATCAGTATCAACAAAACAATTCATGTCAGAATCTTCATTTACTTCAATCATATGACGATTCCTACTTTCACGGGACACCTTGAAATTATCACCAGCAATATTGAAAGTAGAAAAAGACAAATCACATTGGATACATCCACCCATTGAAGTGCTCCATTTTCTTGATAACAACATGTCATAATGAGGTGGAATATCAACAACCAAGACACTCATTGTTAGAATTTTGTCAGGACATACTACTAACCTATAAGGCAAAGCCTTAATAGTACCAATGATAGGGATTTCTCTGGGGTCCATTTCCTGACATCTTCCATGACGAGTGTCAACTTTTAATTTCATTGACTTCATTATCTCTGTAGGCATAACAGTGTTAGATGCTCCAGAATCTATCATACAATTTTTTAGCATCTTACCATTAATAACCAAAGTTTAGAAAAATGGATCAACAACTTCAGAGGAAGTTTTTACATGAAATTTATTCAAATAAATCTGAGGGATTTCTGAAATCATTCCTTCAGACTCTTTTCCCTTGCTTTCTGACTTATCTTGTACATTTTTCATCTTTTCAATACCTTTTGGTTTTTGGAATCTTATTGAAGAAACACCGTCTACCATTTTGAGGACCTTCTCTCTATGCTCCTTAATTCTCATTATCTCTAAAAATGGAACTTTAATAGTCATTTGTGACAATACTTGCCCCATATCAACAGGGGTATATTTTTATCAGACGACTTTTATTTTTCAAGACTAAGATTATCATCCTCAAATTATATGGTCAAAGGTGACTGTTCTTTCTTTTATTTCTTATTTTCCATTTTAGGAGGAGAACAAATTATTTTTGGTGTTTTAACCTTTACCTCAGATACAATGTTTGGACCACTTGATTTGTTTACACTTTGAACTTTTACCTTACTAACATTTTCAACAGATCTTTCCTTCTTCTGTGTCTGCTTGGCATCTGCTTTGTTTTCTTTGATAAAAAATGCTAGCTGGTTTTCTACCTGCATCACCAACTACTCTATTACTCAAATTATAAAATTACTTCTTGCTTTAGTAACCATATTAGCAGTAATTCTTTCTCTTTCCTCATCAGAGTGTCTTCTTACTATTGTAGACTCATTGTTTTGAGTGTAACATCTTATATTATCAACTTTTTTTCTTCACTATCAGACAGAACTTGTTGATGATATACTTCTACTCTACCTTGTGAACCATACATATCATGGTTCTCAATTTCATTATTAGAATCTACATCAGGACATGAATGAGAATCAGTCATAGCACAAGCATTATAATCACTCAACTCACCTTCCTCATTTCTCTGTGGTGAGTTGAGTGATTATAACAACACAAGAATCAGGACTATGTGGTTTTTCACAAGCTTCACACCAATAATCATCATTGCACATATTGACACAATTTTTATGCAAAGGATCAGGAGTCTTTTTATCAGGCTTGTCTTTTCTTTGTGAGATGATAGGTTTCCCATCTTTGTATTGGGTACCATATGGATGATTTTGCATCCTATTTTGGGGATTATAACTGTTATAGGATGGCCTACTATTATGTGGAGCTTTATATTCTTTATATTCTGGTTCTTTTTTATTGCTTCTACTAAACCTCCCATCATCCCTTTTACCCATTTTTCTTGATACTCTCATATTCATTTCTATATTAAAAGTTGTCTTATAGGCTTCACTAAGGCTTCTAGGATTCTTATCTCTGAGATGAAATCCCATTTTTTTTATCAAAAGCATTTAAATAAGTAACAAGACATACCTTTTCATCAAGCCTTAATTTCTAAAAAAGTCTATGCATAGCTCTTGGGAATGTTGTATAGAATTCAACAACTTCCTCATTTGAATGTTTCTTTATATTGTAAAATTCATTCAACAAGAATCCCTCATTTGTCTTATCACCATATTTATCCTTAAAGAAATCTATCAGTTCATCCATAGACACCACAGAACCATGAGATAACCCTCTAAACCATTCCCTAGCATCTTCAACTACAGATTGAACAAAAAGTTTCATCAAGACATCTTCATGATTGATGTTAAGTCCATCCATGATATCAAAAAAAATTCTTAAATGTACCTCACAAGTAATTATATTATTTCCTAAAAATTTGGGAAGTTTATCCCCAATCTCATTTGGGATTGCATTGGGATAACCAGAAATACCAATGAAATAAAATCGCTTGTACCTTTCTACATGAAGTGGTCTCCTTTGGAATCTATCATCATCTTACAAGGTAGAAGCTTTGGCATTTGATGTTGTATCATTTTCAGCACTGGCATGAGAAAGCCGGGAAGATTGCATGAGGAAATCAATCTTCTTCTTTGTCTCTAAATTAGCAGCATCTGATTCTGCTTTCTCCAACATTTTGGTCATGGTTTCCTTCTCCCTTTTGGATCTCTCAAGGTCATTATCCAATTTAGAAATTTTATCTGTTGGAACTTTTTGATTCTTAGGTTCATCCGTTTCACTTCATGTAACCTTCTTCTTTCCTTTATCTTTAGAACTTTGAGCATCAATACTTTGGTGAGTGACAGGTTTCTCTTCATCTTAGTTTTTTCAATAGGTTTTATTGCTTGTTGTTTCAGCCATTGCTTTTGTTTTTTCTTCCTTTTCATCTCTTTCTCTCTTTGTCTTTTGATAACCCACTACTCTTGGAGGAATCTATTATATTCATCTTCATCTTCAGAGGAATATTCAAACTCTGAGGAAGTATTATCAGATTCATTTTCCCCTTTGTCACTAGGAGAATTATAATCTCCATATATACCCAATCCTAAGTATGGAGCTTCTTCATATTCTGATGTATTTTTTTCATGGCTGTATTGGATTGAATCTTCTCTTTTAGTGACATTCTCTTGTCTTCTTGGGGATGGACTATTTTTTTTCTCCTTTTCTCTCCTAGGCTAATCATCCCTAGAAGTGGTTGAAAGTCCACCTTCCAACTTAACTTTAGGATGCTCTTTTACTCTAGATCTGGTATTCATATTGAGGAAATGTCTATAAAACAATAAATATTACTCAGCACTGATTGCAGAGATTTCTTCGAGTCTCCACCCAAAACAAGTTGGGAAAATACAACACAACCTAATATGAATACTATGGTACGACTAAACAAGACTAACTATATGTTCTTTTAAAAGTTAACTCCCTAGCGGAGTCGCCATTTTGTTGGTGTTTAAAACTGTTACGTTGTAAAAGAAACTAATATACCCTAAGAATAATATTAGGAATGGTTAATTCCAAGTATGAGAGCTCTGCAAGGTAACTGGACCAACTATTGGACAAGATTGTCCTCTACTCTTTTGGCTCTACAAAACCAAGGCGGGTGCACCTAATCCAAATTTATATTTAACTCTTTTCAACTCCTAAGAACTTCTAGATTTTAAAAACAGATGAATGAAAAGATAGTATGAAGTGACAACCACTCATTCAGTGACTATTCTCTACCATGCAGGACCACAACCAACAACCACAAAACTTTAAAAAGACTGAAAATGGTTTTAATGTTTTGATAGGGTAGAGTATAGCTAAACCTATTCAGATATATATCAAAGTAGAAGATAATAATTACTTATCAGTGCTTTATCCATTGGGAAATTATTCTAGTTCAGATACAGGACAGAGAAACTAACTATTGTCAAGGACTCAAAATCGTAAATACAGATAACTCCAGACCAAACACTTCTTAATAATCCATATATAGACAAACCCAAAGAGTCTATGTCTTATCCAAAGAAGATTTTAATTTGATCCTTGATCAAAACTATGGACTAAAACATATACATAAATAAATCTTATGCAGTGAACCAGAAGATTCAGAACTCAAGAGGCAAGCAAAAAGGACAGACTTGAATCAAAAAAATTGTATTAGGTACAAAGTGACCAGTTTTAATTCCAAAATGTTTCAAATCATATACCACTTCAATAAATACAAAATACTTGCAAATTTTTTCTTCTATGATAATAATCTCTAGATATACATCTTCTATACTCATTGGAAAATAGTAAAAGGTTTTATGCCTTGTGCTACTTGCCCAAATTTCCAGCTTCTTCTAAATGATCTTGGAAGTCCTTTTATAAGCCAAGGACTGCAACAAGCTTCAGATCATTTAGGGTTAGGGATAAAACTCAATCCAAAAATATTGTATGATAGAGAATATTCAATTCATTACAATAACCTAGCATCTCTATCATACAACTTAAAACATTCTCTTGAAACATTCAATTGAGAAGAATCAGATCAAGCCATCCACCTAGGAACTTGTAGAATACAACCCTACTAAAGGAATAATAAATGGAATGTATGGCATGCATTAATTATCACTGGAAACTTAACCCTCAAGAAATCAGAAGATCAACTATCCCCCCTTTTGAAAAGCCAAGATCCTAGGAATCTGATATGATCTAGATTATAAAACTCTAAAACAACTCCTCAATGATGGCGAAGAACAGAACAGGATAAGGAAAGAGTTTAAATATTGTTTTACAGGCCAACAAAAAACCTTAAAGAGATAACTCTACAATAAATGTGTTTAGAAATGCCAAATTCTTCTCCATACAGTATCCAACATCTGTTAAAAATACTGCCCAGAAGATCAAATTCACCAATTTACTACTCTGAAGAAAAATGACAAAGATCATTGATCTGAAACCCTGATTAAAAGATTTAAAAATTCAAATACCTGCTTCCAACGGTCACCTGTGGGGCAGAAAATTCAATCTACAGTCAAAATTGAAATCCTTTATGCATTTTAAAATATAACCGTGGATGCACCTTAAATTATCTAGGCATCTCAATCTAATTTTGACAAGTGTCGACTAGTCTCTCACTCTAAACCCATCCTCTTAACTACCATAAGCTGGTGCAAGCACGGGACACTAATCAGCATGTTGGTGCTATTTCCTGTATAGATTGTGCCTTGCAATTTTCCTAGGGTCCCTTTTCATTATTAGTGTCTAAGGCTTTGAAATCAAGATCAAAATTGTCCTTATGCCTCTGCAAAGTTTGTTCAAAACCTTAACCTAATTGAAAATGGTGGAAAATGACTAAAAACCCTAATTGTCTTGGCTGATTCTATTTTCACGTTACTTTTTCGGTCACTTAAGTCACCTCAAGTCATGTGTCCATGTTAAATGGGCTGCTTTTTACAAAAAGATTGTGATTCCTAACCACTTTAATAATTCTTAAGTCACGCTATGAAAAATCCCTTTTACGTCATCACCTTATGTGTCGAGAAAGTCAGCTTTGATTGAACGGTCGACTTAAAGGCTTAATCAGAAAGTGCACGACATCTATCAAGAAAGAAATTAAGTGGTGGTGATGTGTGTCCTTGGTGGGGCCAAACAATCATAAAGGTTCTCAGTTAAACAATGGGAAAGTATGAAGGAATCAAACGACCCACTTAATGGCTTAAAGGAAAAGTGCTCGACATCTAACAGGCAAGTGATTAAGCGGATGTGACACCTGTCCAGAAAAGAATATGGGTCTATTCATAGACAACATAAAGGATGCTAAAGCCTGGAAATATCTAACAGTTGGCTTAATGGCTTATACCCAAGATGCATGACATCTATCAAGCAAGCCATTAAGCAGTGATGACATCTGGTAGCTGGTGGACCCAGGCATTCAGAGCTGGCGAGAACTTAAACCACAGTTAAGTTGCTTTATATCCAACGGCTTGCTTAATCACTTAAAGGGAAAGTGCTCGACATCTAGCGAGTAAGAGTTTAAGTGGTGGCAACACATGTCCTTGATGAATAGTTGTTTTTGGGAAAATAAGATAGCCGTCAGATGCAGAGAGCGATGTCCATAATCTACGGCTCAAATTTAAAGTTGGTAAAATATGTTGTAGAGAGCCGTTAAGCTGCAAAATTGAAGCCTGTGAATTAAATACAGAATGTGTGACAACTCCAGTCAAATTCAATTTGAAAGATTGATTTGATTGAGGCCGTAGAATTGATTAAGTCGACTTGCAATCACAATGATTTATCAAAATCATTCGAGCAAAGACGGGATTGCAGAGAAAATTGGCTTCATGTGACTTATGTGCAGAATGCATAAGCTTACTGATTCATTAGCATTCAGATTGTGGTGGAATTCATAGTTCAGAAAGGTTTTAGAACTTTGTCTTAGAATATAAGTCTAGTATCGAAAGAAAAACCTTAGAATGGTCCCTAAAATTGAGATTTCTGGAGAGACTGATTACCAAAAAAGAAACGTTAGGGAAGATTTGTTACAACAATTTCCACTGTCCTTAGGAAATGCCACACAAATTAAAAGGGTAGTTCCACCACATCCCCACTTCAAAATTGGAGAAGGGTTATATGATTCTGGTAGATGGGCGAAAGATGTTAATACCAATTTTGATGGCCTCACTCTGTTCAGGCCGGCCTATAGCCAGAGGAATGCCCCTACCCCAGACTGTAGTATTTGGGAATTAGATGTGGGAAAACTGATAGCACCTAGTGTGTTCATGGACATTGATTTGTTCACTTTGATTGCAAACATTTATGATAAGGTGGCTAGGGTTGTTAGGGATACTCAGCAAAATATACTGCTAACTGTAATAGCTGATGAAATCAGAAGGATCTTCAAGTTGACTGACCCCTCTAAGCATATGGATGATATTGATTTTCAATACTTTAAAGAAGTATACCATACTCAGAAGGACTATTAAAGGGATGAAGCTATGAAGGGGTATTTTAATAAAGAGGGAACTTGATTGTAGTAGGGCCTAGAACCCCAAAACCTTTCAAGTTGGATCTTTTTAATGGCAAGGCTAGAAAGATGTATAGTGCTTTGTGATGAGTTTTGGGGGTAGATGAAGAAGTGACAATGTGTGTCCATATAATGCTAATGGTTGTTCAAATTTTGCATCCCCACCTGTCAGTAGTATTTGATTTTGCATCTTATATTGCACAGGAAATGCATGAGGGTCTTTCAGGAATTCAAGATAGCAATATATAGAAGCCAATGGGCTGGTATTCCCTCATGATGCATATGTTCTTGTTCAACAATGCAGACTTCTTTGAGGAAGAAATGGAACTGGATAAATTCCAAGATGGTAAAGAATTTCCCGTTCAGATGTGGAGTGCATATTTATTATGGGATAAGAAGAGTGCTAGTTATGTGTATTTTGATAAGGTTTTTCTAACTAGACTCAAGCCACTACTAAGAAATTAGAATGCTAGGGTCCATACTGAAATGATGAGGCTTTTAAGGCCTATAGAATATGCCCTAGAGCTAAAAATTGCTCACAATTGGGGAGATTTAATTTTGTACCATTTTTCCATAGAAATTAGGGTTTATGGATTTAGAGGAACCCCTTATGTGCTGCCCTACAAAGTCCCACTCAAGATTGGAGTAGCAGAAATTATAAGGTAATTGGGTGGGCTACAAGAAGAAGCCCTGACTAGAAAGATGAAAGGAAATATCTTTCCTACCCTCACCAGAGCCCATCACTTCATCATAACCAAAGGTGGGTGGACACAATTTGACAAGTATTTTGAGCCTTATCATCTAGCCACGTCTGTGTCCAAATGTGCAGATAATGAAGATTTCATCATGGGTATGTTCAGGAAGAGGACTAAATGCTTGATATTAGAACATTAGTTCAACTACCCTGAGGATATCATCAGAAATATTTTTGACCTTGGTGTTCAGGAAGTCAGGAAGGAGAAATGGATGGCGTAAAAGAAGTCTTTGGACTTTGTATGAAATTTTGAAAAGACTTATGACCCTTTAAAGGATTTTTTCCCATGTTCTTACAAAATTGACTCCCTAATGAATCTTTTTGAGGTGATCATGCAAACCCTAAATGAGAAGAGGCAGAGAGTGATTGAAAATGATCCAAAAAGGGCTCTTGTTGTCCTGAATAAATTTCCACAGGGGAGAATAGTCCCACCAGGGAATTATGTAGTGTATAAAAGAAGAGGATACACTACTATTGCACCTAAAGCTGAAAAACCTCTTCAGCATAAAGAAAAAAGGCCAGTAAATATTGATGTTCAAGAGGTGTTGTCTCCCAAAAGACAAAGGGTGGAGACCAAAGAACAGGAAAGTGAATTGTATTCTCCTTCCCAATCCCCCATGCAATATGATGAATAGGCCATCGCTGAACAATTGGTACAATTGAGAAATGTTGGTGAAGTGGTTGTTACCGCTCAGAAGTTACAAGAAGGGATGCTAAAGGCACCTAAACATACATCAACTGACCTCACAGTAGCAAAGTTTGCTAGAAGAGAGTTAGACCCTATAAACAAGTAGGCCAGTGATGAATTCTTATCTGAGGATGGTTTCATTAAAACCAGCCCGCATTCATTCAATTTCTATGGACGTGCCACATTGATGAATTCAATCATAAATGCTGAAAGCTGCAAGAAGCCCAGCCCAAATCTACTAAAGAAGATATAGAGCAGGAAGTTAAGAAGGAGATGATATCAAATTTTGATAAGATCACCCCTGAAGAGTGTAGACAAATGAATAAAAGACAATGGGTTCTCATATTACCTCAATGGGATCTAGCAGATGCAGTGGTCTTTGATGTTGTTAGAAAGCAAGCAAAACCTATGAGCATTGATGGAACATCAATTGGTGCCTAGTTTAGTGAAGATCATGCAGCTCTAGCAATATGGTCATTAAAGAAGAAAGATAACAGGAGAATAAAGGAAGATGGTGATGTTGAAGATATAGGCAGCCTAATTGTGAAGAGGGTTGCTGACACTTCAGGAACTGAAGCTGCAAACCTTGTTGTTCAAATGGATAATTTAAGCACGAAGGTAGCTGAGAAAGAAAAGGAGGCATATGCCAGCTTAAATGAGAAATCTGAGTTTGTACTTAAAGCTTATAATGAGGAAAAGTTCAAATCTTTGATGAAAGATAACAGAATAGCAGTACTAGAAGGTAAACAAAAGATCTAGCTTATGCCCCAAGGGGTAATTTCTCAGGAACCTCACCAACCCTCCTCCTCTATTCCATTTGTGACATATCCCCCATTCCCTGCACCTTTAATTCCCACTACCCAAGAAGCCATTGATGCCAAAAGATCAAAATTGGAGGCTAAGAAGAACAGGTTGATCAATGAGAGATCAAGGCTAGAAGAAGAGGGTAAAAGGGATCTTGAAGATTCTCCTACATACAAAGAGGTTGAGAAATTGGTGAAGCCAAAATTCTCTATTCAGATATTCTCCAACCTCAAAAGGTGTGCTAGTGAGGTCAACCTTCCTAACCTCTATCTACTCGGAAACAAGATTGTAGGCATTATAAGCAAACATGATAGTGAAAAGGAATAGTGGGATTTGATAATGAATAACTGGAAAGGGAAGACATCCCATATTAAATCCTTTTACTCTCTTTCAAAGGAGCAAAATAATAATGACATCACCCTAACAAGCACCCATAAATGTCTCAAATTGACGGTTAATTTGGACATCAAGAAGAGCATGGTCATAAAGAGGGTCACAATTTTGAGAGAAGAGTTCTCCAGGGATAGATATGATATGTTACCCAACATGTTCAAAGAATATAGGAACATAAATAATGAAGCCTTGTGGCTAAGACAATTGAATGAAGCACTAACCAGCAGGACAACAAATATAGTTACATTGGAAAATACTAGCTGGTTTGTTTTAACTATTGATATTTTGAACGATGACTAGGAAGATTTCAATAGCCAGAAAGATGAGGTTATCAATTTCAGTTGGCCAAGTGATGAGGTGTTCACCACATGGGTTAGCAAGTATGGTATAGTCACCCTGGTAGCATGAGACAGTAAACATAAAGGGGACAGCTAACACCAAAGAGGTTGAGCAGTTTGAACAAATCAGATATTGGGGCGTCTGCATCAGCAAGAGAACAAATTCCAAATGACAAGGACCCAGCCACCTCAAAGCAACTTCAAGCATTCAGGCGGTCACAGGACAAAAAATTACATGGCTAATAGCAAAGATTTGTTATCCCCATCTGCCTAAAATTTTGTCTCATCTAAAAACTGTATTTTGTCCACTGGCCCAGTCATCCGTAGCTTGTTGCATCCTTATTTTCCAAAAGGATTCCAAGATGATTGTGGCTGTCTATAAGTATCAAGTTCTAATTTTGTAAACAAGATGGTAAAATAAGACTACAAGGAAGATTACTAAATGGTGTCTGAATGTTGGTTTTTGAGTCTTTGAATGTACTGATATCGAATTTACATTAATAAAATACAATGAAATCTCCATTTTTATATCAAAGATGTCTTCTTGTATTTGCTATTAATTCTTGTGTATTCAATTTGTAAGTCATTTTGAGTATACTAATTATAAAGTAGCCATGTTCTTGTCTGTAAGTTGCTTTCAAGGAGAGTTTTAAATCTTGCAGATAATTGTAGAGGGTTAGGGTTTATGCAGGGATTTGATACAGGAGTGTGAGGGTGAGAGGATAGTTTGTAAGGAATTCTATCTGGGGTTCATTTGTATTTCCATTGGTTATCTTTAATATATGTATGCTCTATTTTGACTCTATCACCCATGATTAGGCACTGGTCAAAATGCTGACAAGTGGTTGTTATCATCAACTCAAATTTAATCAATCTTTATATTTCTGTTATTTTAAGTACATGTCTAGCTAATTATATTCAATACAATTCATCTTAGTGATTCCTTAAAGAGTGAATAAATAGGTTAGCCTTCCTAAGACTAATGGCATAAAAATAAGGATTACCAATCCTTAATCTACTGTTAAAAACTGTTGAAAGATAATATTCTGTCAAAGGTGCACCCACTTGGGTATGTGGAGCCCAAAGTGTAGAAGGATTTTTCATCCTTGTTAATTAGCCTTTTCCCTATGAGAATCTAACTTGGGTATAAGAGAGTCTGGAATTTATTTCTATTGTAATTGATTCTACAAGAAAAAGAGCTAACAAATTGGCAGCTCTATTGGGGATGTAAGATGCAAAAATCTTGTTGAAGAAATTAGAATCCCTGGTGTTATTTTTAAAAGTTAAATCAAATTTCAGTTGAGTTTTGCCCATCCAAGTCACACTAACAAATTGGCAACTCTACTAGGGACTTGCAATGTTCTAAGAGTCATGATCATGAAAGTATTTGTCCTTACAATATTCAGAATTAGTTTGTTTTTCCTCATAATCATTAAAGCGAGTTTATTCTTCTTATCTGTCATGGCACATTATTTGAAGGTCCTGATTCTGAGAATGATACAGATCTTGTCTCAGTTGGAATAGTTGATAACTATAAAATATCTAATATGGTTCCTTGTATGTTTTCAAGAGGAAGTCCATTGAATGAAAAATATTTGTAGTTATGGACAGTGAAAGATCATTTTCTTGAAGTTGCTAGGTGAGGAATTATCAAGCCTAATCTATCTGCAAAGTTCTATATTTGCTTATTGCTTAAAGGAAATCTGATACATGACAAGGTGTTTTGATCTATATATATATTAATCCTCTGAAAAGGGGTGGTGACTCTAACTTCTGTGTATTCCAGTATTGCATAGTGAAGTATTTGTTTGTTCTATGAGATGAGCCGACAAAGAAATACTAGATAGTGAAGTATTGCATAGTGAAGTATTTGTTTGTTCTATGAGATGAGCCAACAAAGAAATACCAGATCGTATTCCAAAATGAATCTTGAAAAGGATCTTGGAGAAGAACTCCATACGCCTCAAAGGAAACAATGGTCCAAAAGAGGGGCATCTAAACATGATTCCCAACATGATTCTGAAGGGAAAATGGATATTCCCATTCCAGAAAGGAAGTCATCTTCATCTGAAGATGCGGAACCCATGGGACTAGTTGATGCTTATAGATCTAATACCAATTTTGATCCCTTTAGGGATGGAGAAAATACTAACATAGGGTTCTTTCCTGTGGAAGAAAATCTTTCTCCACCAGAAGAGACTTCTGCTGCTAAAACAACATCATATGATTCTGATAAGTTGCAAGATGAGGTTGTAGCTTTGAAAAGAAAAAAGAAAGAAGAAAATGAAATAGATGAAGCAGAGGAAAAATGTGGGCAAACAATATATGACTTATTATTGGAAAGAGAAGAACTCTTAGCTGAGACTAGAAGGAATGACCCCAAGACTAAAATCTTGAATCAAGAAGTAAAAAGTCTGGATCCAGAATTGTTTGGTACCCTCAATGATTTGAGAAGAAAAGCCCCAAATAAAATCTCAAACCCTGACAAGGATGAGTTTGAGATGGAAGGACCTGTCATTAGGCAGTTGTTCCCATATGAGAATCAAGGAAATATGAAACTCAAAGTAACTACAAAAGATGCCCCTGACAAAGGTAAGAAAAAGGTTGTTGGTATCAACATAAATGAGCCTCAGCAGAAAGTTTCCAACCTTGAAGGAATACCTCAAATTGAGTTGGACATTGAACAAGCCAGGAAGGCTAAAGATGACCTAGCAAAACAACTACAAAAGTTGGAATTGGAGGCTGCTGCAGCTGATATGAAGATGAAGATATCCTTACTTCATGCTACCAATAATACTACTGCAAGTAGTTCTATGCATGTGAATAAAGGAGTACAATAATTAAATCCTTATGTTGATCTACGTGTGAACAATCAAGGTGGTGTTCCTAAAGTCCAAAAGTGTGGAAAGAACCCAAATGTTCAAAACTCTAGTCCTAATGTAGTTGCTCAACTTATGGGTCCTCACCCAAGTTTTCAAGCTGCCAAGCCTAAGCAGAGTGTTCCTCCACCTATCCAACATCAAGGAGGGATCGCTGGACCAAATGGTAATAATGAGTTGGGGAACTTTCAAAGAAGGTTTGTCCACATGAACAGATACAGAGCTCTCTTCTTTGAAGGCATTCTCGGTCACCCTAATGTGATCCCCAATGAGGTAAGAGATATGATCCCTAAGTTCACAGGAAATAATTTTGTTACTTGTGAAGACCATTTAAAATCTTTTGGTGATAAGATTACTGATTTTGAAATTGAAGATGAGGATGTCATTATGAAACTTTTTGTTCATTCTTTAATTGAAGATGCTAGGGATTGGTTCAGAAACTTGCCAAATGATAGTATTGCCTCTTCGGATGAATTTGTAAAGTCTTTTAGGGAGCAGTATAGAGAACATGTTAATTTTGGATACATGTTAAATGAATTTAATAACATCAAGAAGTTCCCAAATGAAAATATGGCTGATTTTAACAGTAGATTTCAAAAGGCCTTGAACAAATTGTTCCAAGTTTTGAGATTAGGTGAGGAAGTGTGCCTTACCACTTACATTAATGTTGCTGATGGAAAAATGTCTTATCTTCTTAGAAATAAGAACCCAGCTACCTTAAGGGATGCTTACAAGATAGAAATTGACATTGAGAGTAATAGGAGAGCATCAGGCAAATTGGGGAAGAGAGCAGACAATAAACTTTGGAAAGAAAAGGGATTTGCCAATAAAAGTGTCAAAGAAGATGATACAGTGGATAAATTGGTGAGTGTAGTAAAAGACCTTGCTACCAAGATGGATAAGAATAATAGAGGAGGGTACCAAGATAATAAGTATACTAACCAAAGATTTGACAGACAGCCTAACCTAAGAGATTATCCATACAAGACCAATTGGAATAATGGCAAACCTATCCCTAAGGGGAAAGATAACCCAAAAGAAAAAGAAACCCCAAATACCCTAAAAAGGAATAGTGACAACTATGTTGAGAATACTCCCTGGTGTGATGCTTGCAATATGCCACACTCTTCCTATCAATGTGTAGTAGCTCAAGCTTTGTTTGACCAAACAGAAGAAAGAGAGAAGGAAGGCCCTACTATCAATATGTTCACTGTAAAGAAACCATATCCATGGCTCCCTGATATTGCTTCATCCTTTGATAATTCATGTTTGGAGGATAATTATTGTTTTACAAACCAATTACTAAGTTCAACATATCAAAGTGATGAGGATGAGTATGTTTCACAGGCAACTATAGACACAGTGGGTGATGATAGTTCACAATCTCATTTTAGGACTCCTTCTGATGAAGAAAAAAGGTCTTTAACTGTTGTAGTAATTAATCAAGCAAGAAGTGCCTACAACTTAACAAATAGAATGGTACAACCAGCTCATGGAAAGTCTACCCCTGCTTATGTTAGAAAAGACTTGTTGGAAATAATCAAGACTAGCCAAGTTACTGAGAGGGGAGGGGTGAATCAGTAACTTTTAAAACTTTAAATCATTTCTGCACTTGTATATACTTGACCATTCATTTATCTAATCTACTGCAAGAATGAAAGTATAATCATTCATAACACATAAACACAAAGATTTGGTGACCCAGAAACCTTCCAAATAGAAAGTAAAACTGGGGTGGGGATGGTACCCACAAAACTTTG
>MU226705.1:1347345-1363623 GCA_018584345.1 Thuja plicata
CAGCAGTTCCTGACAATATTCATAATTGGCAAGTTTTTGAGGATGATGATGATATCCTCAAGTTTATCCAATGTATAGATCAATATGATGGTCAAAAGATTGATTGTGAATCTCTAGTGTCAATTGTCGACAATAAGGAATATATTTTTGATCAGGAAGTCATACAATTGAATACTAATCACATTCCCAAGGGGTTGGTTGAATTGGAAGGCATGTTTAGCATAAATGACAACTATATGACTCAGAAGTCCAATGCCAGGGTGGAAGACTTAGAGGAAGTTAATTTGGGATCTGAAACATCTCCCCAATTAGTTTACATTGGCAAAAAATTGGACAGCAACGTGAGACAGAATTTGATAAAGTTGTTGAAAATGTACAAACATGTTTTTGCTTGGTCCTGTGATGATTTGAAAGCCTATAAAGAAGATTTATTTCAACTTGATGTCCCTTTAGAAGAAGGCACTAAACCATTCAGACAAAAACAAAGGCCAATCAATCCATTACTGGCTACCAAGATGCAGACAGAACTAATGAAGCTAAGGGATGCAGGCATAATCAAGCCTATTAGACATTCATCTCGGATCTCTAACTTAGTCCTTGTAAGAAAGAAAAATGGGGAGATAAGGTTGTGTGTTGATTTCAGAAATTTAAATGTAGCTTCATTGAAAGATAATTATGGACTACCTAATATGGAGGCTATGTTGCATAAAGTCACTGGATGTGATTTGTTATCTATGATGGATGGATTCTCAGGGTACAATCAGGTGCTGGTTAAAGAATCTAAGAAATTCAAAACAACATTTACCACCCCTTGGGGCACTTATGTATATGCTTGTATGTCATTTGGGCTAAAATATGTTGGTGCAACTTTTCAAAGAGCTATGGATGTAGCCTTCAAAGACCACATAGATATTTTGATGGTGGTGTACCAAGATGATTTAACAGTAGAGGATCATTGCAATCACTTGGAAAAGGTCACGGTAAAAGCACTAGAATATGGGGTGTCTCTGAACCCAAAAAAGTGTCACTTTGCTGTTACTGAGGGGAAACTTTTGGGACAGATAGTGTCAAAGGAGGGGGTGAGGATAGATCTTGAAAGGGTTGAAGCCATCCAAAAGGTACTTTCTCCCAAGAACTTAAAAGGTATACAATCATTTCTAGGGAAGATTAACTTTGTTAGAAGATTTATTGTCAACTTTGCAAAACTTGTTAAACCTATTGTCAAATTGCTAAAGAAAAATGTGAAATTTGAATAGGGCCAAGAAGCTCAATTAGCCTTTGAAAGAATAAAACAAGCTATTAAAGAAGCACCATTCCTTGTATCCCCTGATTACACTAAGCCCTTCTCTTTTTTTACTTTTTCCTCATTTCATACTATTGCAGCAGTCTTATTGCAAAAGGATAGTGAAGGATTTGAGCACCCCATTGCATTTTTTAGTAAGTCATTTCAATCAGCTGAATTAAATTATCAGATGATGGAAAAACAAGCTTATGCTCTGGTAAAGGCAGTCAAGGCTTTCAGGCCTTATTTGGTGTGTGCAAAAGTAAAATCCTATGTCCCTCACGCTGTTGTCAAAGACATCTTTGTTCAAAATGAAGTGACAGGAAAAAGATGTAAATGGATAAACAAAGTCCAAGAATTTGACATAGAAATCCATATCACTAATTTGGTGAGGGGATTAGGGTTGGCTAAGTTGATGACAGAAGAAAATTTGGATTTGGTCCAAGTAAACAATGTTGGTGTAAAATAAAACTGCTTGACAAGTATTGAGATGCAACCC
The DNA here is from genome assembly GCA_018584345.1 of Thuja plicata. Classification (NCBI taxonomy): domain Eukaryota; kingdom Viridiplantae; phylum Streptophyta; class Pinopsida; order Cupressales; family Cupressaceae; genus Thuja; species Thuja plicata. The sequence goes on from MU226705.1 coordinate 1,349,127, forward strand.
TGGTATACCAATATTGTTTATTTTCTAAAAAATGCTAAATATCTAGATAACTTGAATGATAACCAAAGGAGAAGTTTGAAACTGCAATCACAAAAGTATGTTTTGTTGCAGGGTGATTTGTTCTGGAAAAACAGAGATGGGATCTTTTTATTATGCCTTGACAAAGGTCAATCACAAAGGGTATTGAAATAAATGCATGTTGGAATGTGTGGAGGGCATTATTCTGCTAGAACAACAGCCCACAAAATTTTGAGGGCTGGGTATTATTGGCCTTGCATTTCTCAAGATGCTCACACTTTTGTCAGGAAATGAGAGCCATGCCAGAGATTTTCAAGCAAGATGAATTATTCAAGGGCATTGTTATTAAAATCAATAGTAGTAGAGGCTCCCTTTTCTATGTGGGGAATAGATTTTATAGGAGAATTTAATGAAAAATCAAGTGGAGGTCATGGCTAGATTTTGCTAGCAACTGATTATTTCACAAAGTGGGTGGAAGCAATTCCAACTGAAAAGGAAACAAGTACTGTGGTTATTGATTTTCTGATGGATAGTGTAATTACAAGATTTGGTGTCCCCCTCAAATTGATAATGGATAATGCCATGTGCTTTAGGTCTAAAGAATTCACTAAATTTTTCTCTGACATGGGAATTGTTATGTCCTATTTATCTCCATACCACCCTCAAGGTAATGGTCAAGCAGAATCCAGTAATAAAATTATTTTTCATAAAAAGGACCTTGGAGGGAAATAAGAGATCTTGGTATGTTAAATTAAAACTTGCCCTTTGGGCTGATAGGATTACTGTCAAGGCCACTGGAAAGTCTCCTTTTGAATTGGTTTATGGTGTTCAGTCAAGAATGCTTGTCAACAATTTGCTCCCAATTTACAAATTTATCCAAGATGAAGGAATAGAAATTTTTGAACCCATGGAAGAAAGGATGGTTCAGCTGGTAGAATTGGATGAAATAAGGAGAGAAAGCTAGAGAGAAAATATCAAATTACAACAAAAAATGAAATACCTTTTTGACAAAAGGGCAGATGAGAGAAATTTTATGCCTGGTGATTTTTTATTACAGTGGAATACTAGGGCTAAAGAGAAAGGCAAACACAAGAAATTTTAATCACTATGGATTGGACCTTTTTTTATATCTCGGATCTTTGGAAAAGATTCTTATTTCCTCAAGAATCTAGATGATGAAGAACAGGAATTGCCAGTGCATGGACAATTCCTGAAAATTTTCTTTAATTAAATTTTCTTTTCCATGCACAGCAGTATGTAGTATATGTATAGGTGTGTTTCCTTTTTGTTGTGTGTTTATTTCCAGTTTTAGGTTAGTCTATTTTACGGTCTGCTTCCCTAGAGATCTATGGTTCTTGTTATAACCTGGTGTTTAAACATCCTCAGAGAGAGCCACTAGTGGTGCTATTTCCTATTTAGATTGTGCCTTGCAATTTTCCTAGGGTCCCTTGTCATTAGTAGTGTCTAAGGCTTCGAAATCAAGATCAAAATTTTCCTTGTGCCTCTGCAAAGTTTGTTCAAACCCTTAACCTAATTGAAAATGGTGGAAAATGACTAAAAACCCTAATTGTCTTGGCCGATTCTATTTTCAAGTTACTTTTTCGGTCACTTAAGTCACCTCAAGTCATGTGTCCATGTTAAATGGGTTGCTTTTTACAAAAATATTGTGATTCCTAACCGCTTTAATAATTCTTAAGTCAAGCTATGAAAAATCCCTTTTACGTCATCACCTTATGTGTCAAGCAAGTCAGCTTTGATCGAACGGTCGGCTTAACGGCTTAATCAGAAAGTGCACAACATCTACCAAGCAAGCGATTAAGCAGTGGTGACACGTGTCCTTGGTGGGGCCGAACAGTCGTAAAGGTTCTAAGTTAAACAGTGGGTAAGTATGAAGGAATTGAACAGCCCTCTTAATGGCTTAAAGTAAAAGTGCTCAACATCTAATGGGCAAGCGATTAAGCAGAGGCGACACATATCCATAAAAGAATGTGGGTCCAGTTGCAGACAACATAAAGGATGCTAAAGCCCAAAAAGATCTAACGGTTGGCTTAATGGCTTATACCCAAGATGCACGACATCTATCAAGAAAGCCATTAAGCGGTGATGACATCTACCAGTTGATGGACCCAAGCATTCAGAGCTGGTGAGAACTTAAACCACAGTTAAGTTGCTTTATATCCGACGGCTCGCTTAATCGCTTAAAGGGAAAGTGTTTGACATCTAGCGAGTAAGCGATTAAGTAGTGGCGACACATGTCCTCAGTGAATAGTTGTTTTCAGGAAAATAAGATAGCCGTCAGATGTAGAGAGTGATGTCCATAATCTATGGCTCAAATTCAAAGTTGGTAAAATATGTTGTAGAGAGCCATTAAGCCGTGAAATTGAAGCCTGTGAATTAATTACAGAACATGTGATAACTCCAGTCAAATTCAATTCAAAAGATTGATTTGATTGAGGCCGTAGAATTGATTAAGTCACTTGCAGTCACAATGATTCATCAAAATCATTCGAGCAAAGATAGGATTGCAGAGAAAATTGGCTTCACGTGATTTCTGTGCAGAACGGGTAAGCTTATTGATTCATTAGACTTCAGATTGTGGTGGAATTTGTAGTTTAGAAAGGTTTTAGAACTTTGTCTCAGAATATAAGTCTAGTATCGAAAGAAAAACCTTAGAATGGCCCCTAGAATTGAGATTTCTAGAGAGACTGATTACCAAAAAAGAAACATTAGGGAAGATTTGTTACAACAATTGCCACTGTCCTCAGGAGATGCCACGCAAATTAAAAGGGTAGTTCCACCACATCCCCACTTCAAAATTGGAGAAGGGTTATATGATTCCGGTAGATGGGCGAAAGATGCTAAAACTAGTTTTGATGGCCTCACTCTGTTCAAGATGGCCTATAGCCAGAGGAATGTCCCTACCCTAGACTTTAATATTTGGGAATTAGATGTGGGAAAATTGATAGCACCTAGTGTGTTCATGGACACTGATTTGTTCACTTTGATTGCAAACATTTATGATAATATGGCTAGGGTTGTTAGGGATACTCAGGGAAATGTACTGCTAACTGTATCAGCTAATGAAATTAGAACAATCTTCAAGCTGACTGACCCCTCTGAGAATATGGATGATATTGATTTTGAATACTTTAAAGAAGTATACCATAATCAAAAGGACTATTACAGGGATAAATCTATGAAGGGGTATTTTAATAAAATAGGGAACTTGGCTGTAGTAGGACCTAGAACCCCAGAACCTTTCAAGTTGGATCTTTTTAATGGCAAGGCCAAAAAGATGTATAGTGCTCTGTGTTGAGTTTTGGAAGTAGATGAAGAAGTGACAATGCCTGTCCATATAATGCTAATGGTTGTTCAAATTCTACATCCCCACCTGTCAATAGTATTTGATTTTGCATCTTTTATTGCTCAGGAAATGCATGAGGGTCTGTCAGGAATTCAAGATAGCAATATATAGAAACCAATGGGATGGTATTCCCTCATGATGCATATGTTCTTGTTCAACAATGCAGACTTCTTTAAGGGAGAAATGGAATTGGATAAATTCCAAGATGGTAAAGAATTGTTTGTTCAGATGTGGAGTGCAGATTTATCATGGGATAGGAAGAGTGCTAGTTATGTGTATTTTGATAAGGTTTTTGCAACTAGACTCAAGTCACTGCTGAGCAATTAGAATGCTAGGGTCCATACTGAAATGATGAGGCTTTTAAGGCCGATGGAATATTCCCAAGAGCTAAAAATTCCTCACAATTGGGGAGCTTTAATTTTGTACCCTTTTTCCATAGTAATTAGTGTTTATGGATTTAGAGGAACCCCTTATGTGCTGCCCTATAGAGTCCCACTCAAGATTGGAGTAGAAGAAATTATAAGGCAATGGGGTGGGCTACAGGAAGAAGCCCTAACCAGAAAGATGAAGGGAAATATCTTTCCTACCCTCACCAGAGCCCATCACTTCATCATAACCAAAGGTAGGTGGACACAATTTGAGAAGTATTTTGAGCCTTATCATTTAGCCACGTCTGTGTCTAGATGTGTAGATAATGAAGATTTCATTATGGGTATGTTCAAGAAGAGGACTAAATGCTTGATATTAGAACATCAGTTCAACTACCCTGAGGATATCATCAAAAATATTTTTGACCTTGGTGTTCAAGAAGTCAGGAAGGAGAAATGGATGGCGTACAAGAAGTCTTTGGACTTTGTACAAAATTTTGACAAGACTTATGATCCTTTAAAGGATTTTTTCCCATGGTCTTACGAAATTGACTCCCTAATGAATATTTTTGAGGGGATCATACAAACCCTAAATGAGAAGAGGAAAAGAGCGATTAAAAGTGATCCAGAAAGGGCTCTTGTTGTCCTGAATAAATTTCCATAGAGAAGAATAGTTCCACCAGGGGATTATGTAGTGTATAAAAGAAGAGGATACACTACTGTTGCACCTAAAGCTAACAAACCTCTTCAGCATAAAGGAAAAAGGCCAGCAGATATTGATGTTCAAGAGGTGCCCTCTCCCAAAAGACAAAGGGTGGAGACCAAAGAATAGGAAAGTGAATTGTATTCTCCTTCCCAATCCCCCATGCAATATGATGACTAGGCCATCGTTGAATAATTGGTGCAATTGAGGAATGCTGGTGAAGTGGTTTTTACCACTTAGGAGTTACAAGAAGGGATGTCAGAGGCACCTAAACATATAGCAACTGACCTCATAGTAGCAATTTTTTCTGGAAGAGAGTTAGACCCTATAACCAAGCAGGCAAATGATGAATTCTTATCTAATGACGGTTTCATTAAAACCAGGGAATTCATTCAATTTCTATGGAGGTGCCACATTCATGAATTCAATCATAAATGCCAAAAGCTGCAAGAAGCCCAGCCCAACTCTACTAAAGAAGATATAGAGAAGGAAGTTAAGAAGGAGATGATATCAATTTTTGATAAGATCACCCCTGAAGAGGGTAGACAAATGATTAAAAGACAAGGGGTTCTCATATTACCTCAATGGGATCTAGCAGATGTAGTGGTCTTTGATGTTGTTAGAAATCAAGAAAAACCTATGAGCACTACTGGGACATCAATTGGTGCCTAGTTTAGTGAAGATCATGCAGCTCTAGAAATATGGTCATTACATAAGAAAGACAAGAGGAGAATAAAGGAAGATGATGATGTTGAAGATACATGCAGCCTAATTGTGAAGAGGGTTGTTGACACTTCAAGAACTGAAGCTGCAAACCTTGTTGTTCAAATAGCTAATTTAAGCATGAAGGTACTTGAGAAAGAAAAGGAGGCCTATGCTAGCTTAAATGAGAAATATGAGTTTGTACTTAGAGCTTATAATGAGGAAAATGTTAAATCTTTGATGAAAGATAACAGAATAGCAGTACTAGAAGGTAAACAAAAGATCTACCTTATGCCCCAAGGGGTAATTACTCAGGAACCTCACCAACCCTCCTCCTCTAGTCCATTTGTGACATATCCCCCATCCCTTGCACCTTTAAGTCCCACTACCCAAGAAGCCATTGATGCCAAAAGAGAAGAATTGGAGGCTGAGAAGAACAGGTTGATCAGTGAGAGATCAAGGCTAGAAGAAGAGGGTAAAAGGGATCTTGAAGATTCTCCTACATACAAAGAGGCTAAGGAATTGGTGAAGCAAAAATTCTCTATTCAGATATTCTCCAACCTCAAAAGGTGTGCTAGTGAGGTCAACCTTCCTAACCTCTATCTTCTCGGAAACAAGATTGTAGGCATTATAAGAAAACATGATAGTGAAAAGGAATAGTGGGATTTGATAATGAATAACTGGAAAGGGAAGAAAGCCCATATTAAATCCTTTTACTCTCTTTCAAAGGAGAAGAATAATAATGACATCACCCTGACAAGCACCCATAAATGTCTCAAATTGATGGTTAATTTGGACATCAAGAAGAGCATGGTCATAAAGAGGTTCACAATTTTGAGAGAATAGTTCTCCAGGGATAGATATGATATGTTCCCCAACATGTTCAAAGAAGATGGGAACATAAAGAATGAAGCCTTATGGCTAAGACAATTGAATGAATCACTAACCAGCAGGACAAGAAGTATTGTTACATTGGCAAATACTGGCTGGTTTGTTTTAACTATTGATATTTTGAACAAAACCAAGGCATTTTTTGAATCCTGGGAGGCAGAAGTTGAGAAAGCTAATGATGATTGGGAAGAGTTCAATAGCCAGAAAGATGAGGTTATCAGTTTCAGTTGTCCAAGTGATGAGGTGTTCACCACATGGGTTAGCAAGTATGGTATAGTCACCCCGGTAGCATGAGACAGTAAACATAAAGAGGACAGCTAACACCAAAGAGGTTGAGTAGTTTGAACAAATCAGATATTGGGGCCTCTACATCAGCAAGAGAACAAATTCCAGATGACAAAGACCCAGCCACCTGAGAGCAACTTCAAGCATTCAGGCAGTCATAGGACAAAAAATTACATGGCTAATAGCAAAGATTTGTTATGCCCATCTGCCTAAAATTTTGTCTCGTCTGAAAACTGTATTTTGTCCACTAGCCCAGTCATCCGTAGCTTTTTGCATCCTTATTTTCCAAAAGGATTCCAAGATGACTATGGCTGTCTATAAGTATCAAGTTCTAATGCTGTAAATAGGATGGTAAAATAAGACTACAAGGCAGATTACTAAATGGTGTCTGAATGTTGGTTTTTGAGTCTTTGAATGTACTGATATCGAATTTACATTAATAAAATACAATGAAATCTCCATTTTGATATCAATGATGTCTTCTTGTATTTGCTATTAATTCTCATATGTTCAATTTGTAAGGCATTTTGAGTATACTGGTTATAAAGTAGCCATGTTCTTGTCTGTAAGTTTCTTTCAAGGAGAGTTTTAAATCTTGCAGATAATTGCAAAGGGCTAGGGTTTATGCAGGGATTTGATACAGGGGTGTGAGGATGAGAGGATAGTTTGTAAGGCATTCTATCTTGGGTTCATTTTTATTTCCATTGGTTATCTTTAATATATGTATGCTATGTTTTGAATCTATCACCCATGATTAGGAACTGGTCAAAATGCTGACAAGTGGTTGTTATCATCAACTCAAATTTAATCAATCTTTATATTTTTGTTATTCTAAGTACATGTCTAGCTAATTGTATTCACTACAATTCATCTTAGTGATTCCTTAAAGAGTGAATCAATAGGTTAGCCTTCCTAAGCCTAATGGCATAAAAAGAAGAAAGGTTACCAATCCTTAATCCACTATTAAAAAAATGTTGAAAGATAATATTTTGTCAAAGGTGCACCCGCCTGGGTATGTGGAGCCCAAATTTTAGAAGGATTTTTCATCCTTGTTAATTAGCCTTTTCCTTGTGAGAATCTAACTTGGGTATAAGAGAGTCTAGCATTTATTGCTATTGTAATTGATTCTACAAGAAAAAGAGCTAACACGCCAATGGCTAGTCGCACACTCACGACCGTTAGACATCTCTGGCTCTAACCATTGTGACTGGGAAATCACTATTTGTCACGCACTTGCTGGCATATTCTGTCATATGCTGAAACCTCTATGACTACGCGATAACCATTTGGCCGTGCACTCACACACCACACCAATTCTCTAATTGGTTGGATCAGACCTCCATGTGTCACCTCTTCTCTCACTCGTGGGAATATCCTTCGATTCCTCATGACCGCCGCAACTCCATGAAAAGCTGCCATGTGTCACCTCTGCCATGTCACTACTACATGGGCCCGCAAAATTGGTCCATTGTTTGTTGACTGGCCACCACATCACCTCCCGACCACTGGGTTACCTTCCAAAAGGTGATTTCCTTTTAGGCACTTAACTATTGAGTGTTCTGATATAAAAATATTAATGTCTTTCTGCAACACCACAAATGTGGGATAAATGGCCCATGCCATTTCCAGACCAGCAAAAGGTCCATGACTGTTGCAACTATTTTTGAGTTTCTAAACTACATAGAGACCACTTAAAGGATGTAAAACACAATATCCTCATCCATCTATATCCTTCTGGCATAAAATGAAGAAGTAAAACTCTATGCACTGAGATATTTCCACCTCTAAATCTCTAGTTTATTGAGAACATACCATCATTTTGGACACTTGGCAGATAGGCGTAATGGCTTGATTGATAGAATGATTGAATCTTTGCTTTAAGTCATTAAGTTGACCATCAGATTAAATTTAAGTTCTTAACCTGGACCTCACCGTTGTCCTAGACCTACCATGTGCCACATTTCATTCAGGCTTAATGGCTTAAAGGTTAGATCGTGTGCATCTCATCACTAATCCTTTAAGCTGACCATTAGATCTTCTACAACTCAATCAATATTTACTTGTTTCATTAGTGCTAAAAAGTACCCACCTTAGACACATGGTGCAAGGGCGTAATGTCTTAATGAGTAGATTTCGATCACTTTCTCTTTAAGGATTTACACTATCTGTCTGATCTTCTCAAACTTGATTGATCTTTACTTCATTACCTTGGCACTTATTAGACCGACTGGGGACACATGACCTAACAAAGTAATGCCTTGAACATTAAAAACCTTCATCTTTGTCTTTGAGCCATTACGCCTATCATTTGATCAAAATTAACTATACTACACTTTAATCTCATCCTTGGCTTCAAAATCGTAGGTCCCACTAATTAAGCTAGACACGTGGCCATATAGTAATGCCTTAAACATTAGATCTTGTGCACTTTACCATCAAGGCTTTATGCCTACTATGCACAACAGATATAAAGGTTAAAAATTTTCGGGGATAAAGACTTAGGAAATAGGGAAATATTAAAGTGAACCCTGTCTGACTTAGGAAATATGAAACCTAAGGGTTTTAAGTGATAAAATGGCCCCACTTGAAAACAACTTAGAAGAGATGATGTAAGCAACTTAAGTTACAAAAATTAACTTCAAAATAGAATCCGCCAAGAAATTTTAGGGTTTTAGCAAGATTTTCATGAATGACTTAGGGCTTTAGGCCAAAGACCTAAAATAATTTTTAGAAACTAGAAATAAAACCTCAGACCATGAATTTTTTTTTTTGAATAGTGCTAACACCATCCAAACCCCAGACCACTTGGTAAGACACAACCAAGCTGACAGCAACTAGTCGGTGAAGTCACCGAGCCAACTCCTCCAAACAAACAACACTGAGCGATAAGCTACTGAGAAAGACACCACCGAACAACCACCACCGACCAGTGCACCTCCAAGTAGAATATCACCCAATACCGAAAACCACCAAGTGCAGACACTACCGATCATTGTAGCACTGAGAAACACCAAGTGACCGAGCACCTTAGGTCTTCAACCAAATTTACTACTATAATCAAAATCAAACCAAAACATGTTTTTGGTGATACAGGATCGCCAACTACCATAGGATTCTCCTGCATCAATTATCATGGTAAAATAACTCTCAATTTTTTTCCTTTTCCCTAATAAGAATATAATAGTTTCCAATAAACCATAAATATCACAAATACTCTCAAGAAGATCATGCATGCATATGAAAACAAGTCTGACAACAAGGTTAGATAAATAAAATCATGACCACAACAATGGTCCTAAAGTATGCAACCAAAGAAACATGTGCAATATAGCAATCCTAAGCCTCTAGTAAGTCTAGACCTTAAGCCATCCTAAACTAACCAAATCAATGAATAAATACAACCAAAACCCCAATATCAAAACATAAATTTCCACGTTAACATATAATTATAATCCAGCTAATTATAAATAAATAATTAAATAATTAAATAAATAAGTTTCATATCTTAATTAACCTATCCCAATACTATCTTATTAATTAGGTTCTAAGAGGTTTAAATTTGAGGAGTTGTCGCTGCTTTAGGGGAGCGACATGGGTTATTCAGGAGGATGGAGGTGGCAAAAATGGAGCTTGCAAAGAGGATGGATTTGGTTATGGTAGCGGTGGTGATTATGTTTTTGCCTTCCTGGTTGGGTGGGATTTCCTCTATCTACATATGGTCGTTGATCTCCAAATGGTTTCTTTTTTGCATTCTTCTTTAGGAAAGCATTCTTTGTGCGAGAGTGGGGTTCAAATTCCCCCATGGTATTTACACATTTGTGGGAATCCCACTTGGTGCTTCCCTCGGTAGAGAACATGGGATGGTATGGTTTGTCATTGGTGATGTGGATCCCACCTGTGAGATTTGTTTAAATGGTGGACTCAGGTGTCTTAGGGGCCTATGTTTTTCTTCTTGGCAAAGAATTCTGCTGGATGGGGGATGTTTTTGGTTGGCCTAGCCTTTTATTTTGGTCTTGGTGGAGTTGATTAATGCGGGTGTGGTCCCGTTGGGGGTCACATTGGGCCTTGTTTGGTTAGTACTTGGATCCCCTATTTACTAGGGTTTTGGAGTTCCTAAGGCTTGGAGTGGTGCTTTTGTGCGGCTTGGAGTTGGTATCTATTATTTCTTGGGAAGGGGATGTTTACCCTGATTTCTTAGTGTGTTGTCTGCATGACAACTCTTTATTTCTACTCCTTTTCTCCCCAATGTTAGGCGCTTCCTAGATATCATTTTTTGGTGGTGGAAGAAGTTTATGCTTGGACTGGGATCTTGGTCTTGTGTATGTGGATCATTTTTGGGTTGCATAGATCATTTGTGTTGGTCTATTTAAGAAATGGGTCCTCCTTTTGTGTGTAGATGCTAGTTCTCTAACTTGGAAGAGTTTTAGTTGTGGCTATGGAATCATTCCCATTTCCTTTCGGGTCTTTTCCATGGGCTTTCTGTTTATATTTTTTTGTGAGGAAGAGAAGGTTTCTTGTGTTGAAGAGTAGGTTTCAGCTCTTTTAGAAGATTTTTGTTGAGGTAGTGTTTCTGTGGGGTTTTTTTCATGCCAGATTCCTGTGGATGGAGTTCCTAGTTTTTAATAGGATATGGATTTTATTTGAGAGGGTTCTTTGATGATCTTGATCATATTGTCTTCTTGCCTCTAATATGGGTTTTCCTTGTCTTAAAGACCTCTTTATTCAGTGTTTCTTTATCTCTTGTTTCCTGCTCTAGTTTTTGGTCTTGTAGGTTTTGGTCTCTCCCTGGAATCTTCAGCTCATTCCTTTTGGGTGAGAGAGATGTGTATTCTTTGAAGAAAATATTGGGTCTTCTGGTGTTGGTATTTTCTTCTTTTCAAGGACTAGTTTTTTTGTTGGGTAATGGTGGTGGTAGGTGTTGATTTTCTAAAGAAAGGATACTTTTATGATCTTGGCCCTTCTGCCTCTTGTTTTACTAGGGCTTCTTCTCTGGAGTAGACTTTTTCTTACTCTTTTTGTTCTGGTGTTGAGCTTCTTGGTGGACATTTCTTCATCTCAGAGTTGTTTAAGGCTGGGGGTGTTGGTTTTCTTTTGAGAGGGCGTTGTGATGATCTCAACCCCCTCTTCCTCCCCTCTTTGCCTTGGGATTTTTATGTCATGTGCCTCTTTTCAAGTGGTGGCTCTGGTTGGGAGATAACTTTGGGTGATTTCCTCTCAAGGTTGATTGGTTATTTTTTTGGTTGGTGGGTGGTGGTAGATGATGTTGACTTTCTTAAGAGAGGGTACTTTGATGATTTTGGCCCTTCTTCTACCTCCCTTCTCCTCAAGGTTCCTTTCATTCTTGAGTTATTCTCTCTGGGCACTGTTGTTTGGAGTTATCTTTTCTAGGTGTGGGTGGGGCTAGCTATTTGTATGTTTCTTATGAGAAGATTCTTTATTGTGCATATGGTCATCTTCTCCTTCTTCATGTGGTTGGTGTCTTCTAGCTTTCTTTTTTCTTGGATTCACAAGATGGGTTTATGATTGAGTTGTTGGTTGTCTTCATTGAGGAGTGGTTTGAGAGGTTGGGCTTTAGTGTGTCTTCCCCCTTTATTTTCATACCTATTTTCTGGATCCTTTGTTTTTTGTCATGTTGTTTGGAGGCAGTTGAGAAGCATTTGATTGTTGGTTTGTTTGAGGAGGTTGGATGGGATGATCTTTTGAGTTGGAGCTTTATTGAGTTCTAATCTTTCCTTCTCTCCTCTCTTATTTGGATCCTTCTTTTCATGTCTATGTATCTCATTTCAGTTGGCGATAGATCTCTTTTTATAGTGATTCTGGTGGTTTTGGTTTGTGAGTTTTTCAAGTCAAGGTGCATTAATGTGCTTACTTCATTCTCTTCCCTTTTGTTGGGCTGGAAATTTCATCTTTTCTGCAAGTGATTCCTATGTTGGCTTCTTTTCTGTGAGACATGGTGGGTATTCCTATTGAGGTAGAATCTTGTGTTCCCTCTATGATCTTGGTGGTCCTCTATGTCCTTTCTTTGACAAGTTTTATGAAGGAGGAGTGCAGTGTTTCTTATGATGGTTTCATTAAAATTCAAGTATGGTTTTAGGAGCCATGTTAGGCATTGACCTCTTGAGCAGCCGTACTATAGTTGAGTTTTTTTTCTTGGCTTTTATCTATTTGTTGGTTCTTCGCTGGAGAGAGAGAGCGAGAGAGAGAGAGAGAGAGAGAGAGAGAGAGATGTGTGTATACAAACATATATACATATATCTGTATAAATGTATATATAAACTATAGATATGCATATATATATATATACACATATTATATATATAAGCATATACATATGTGTTGTGTATGATAAGTTTACACATATATTTTTATTTCTTCATAACTCGTGAAAGTTTTGGAGAACTAAAGATGATGCTTTTAGTTCTACATAACCCGCATGGGTTATGTAGAACTTGGAATGGTACTTTTTGTTTTGCATAACCTGTTTGGGTTATTTAGTAAATAAGAACCCATATGCATTATGGCTTGGTAAGAGGCTTAGAAAATGACCCTAAGGCTTACAAGCTCATTTTCCCTCCATTTTTGTCCCTTTACACATTTTTTATCTTCCAGGATGATTTCTTGACTTCATCGTCATCATGTTTACAAATGATCAAGTGGGTATCTCTAAAATTACCACGATAATCTCACACGTATTCTCAACTTCCTAACCATATATTTTTTTTCTATTTTTGGACAACATTAGCATAGTATGCTTTAATTTTCTTTACTAGTGCCTTGGTAGTCCTCAGAGATATATTTCTAGCATTTTCTTAATAACTCTTGATCTACTTGACCAAATTCAAAAAAATTTACATATTACTATTCTAAAATTGATTCTATACACTCTTTATAAAAAAAGTTTGCATTTTCAGTTATTTTGATGCAAGTTATGCCCGGCGCATGAGCAAGTACAAGATTTTCAGGATGCGGTCACTTCAAAAAATCATACAAAAAAAAAACTCAACAAAAAATTACAAAACAATACCCAACTTTTATATCTCACTCTTACCTATTATCCTACCAAAGGGTATTGTAAATTGCTAAATCCAACTATAACATTTGTGAAGCGCACATAAAAAACTATGTTATATATTTATGAAAAAAAAAAATTCATGTGCAATGGGTTTGACCCTCTTAATCTTATCCATTTTTAAAAAAAATTTATAGTTTAGAAATTAGATCCAGAGTACTGCAATTCGTATTCTTTACACATCTTCTAATTTTGAGTGCATGACCCTCGAATTTCTCTTTGAAGTTGAGTTTTACCTTATTTCTAAACAAAAGGTGGCCACTTATACCCCCATTTCTTCACACCATCTCGATGCACTTACCCTCTTCCCCATCCATACTATACATTTATTATTGTTGCTGACTAAAGTTTGATTTAGCTTATGGACCACACAATAATTTTATGCGCAGCAGTTGATTTTTTGTGAATAAATCATGTTACCAATATGTTAACTCTAATAAAAAAATCCAAGAAAAAAGGCCAATGACAAATTGTATGTGTGTTATGAACCACACATACATGTCATGTTGCCTAATTTTATGCACAGTGGATTGGTTGCCACCACATCATGTTATAAAGAAAAATGATTTTTGAGATAAATATTTTCTTGAAACATCAGGTAAATAATTTTAGGTTTTATTACCATGTTTTTATTACAAACTACAAAGCCCTTATTTCTAGCTCATTTTTGTTATATTTCTAATTCATATTCAATAGGAAATAATTGCATCACACATCAAACTCTTTCTACATTATTATCTCTATCAGTACCCCTCCTCTTCCTCCATCCTTGCCCAAGATTATCTCTCTTAATCTAACCTTAATTTCAACTTTAACCCTAATCATAATTTTAACCCTATTTATAATCACATTTCTAACACCAACCTTGCTATTGGCACAAAGATATATTATAGAACCCTCACCTAGAGATAATATTTTACACATAAAGATATACACTAAACCTACATATGATACAATTATTTTATTTACTAGCTATATATATATTATATATAGTATAATATATATAGAGAAAGACGAGAGATATCTAGACTTTAATTTTTAAATTTGAATTTTTTTTTAAGGAAATTAAAGCCTCGATATATCTAGGCTCTCTCTCT
>MU226705.1:1372244-1388447 GCA_018584345.1 Thuja plicata
TTAATATGAAGACCTTAAGCCTATGTCTCTCCCATACCTTATTAATGCCTTGGGCATTAATGCCTCTTACATTTCTATTTATGAGTCTCCTAATTCATAAATTCACCTTGTCCCCTCTCTCTCTCTCCCATTCTTCTATATATAAAAGCCTTTTTTGAGAGAAAATAAGCCTTCACATTAGATCAAAATTACATTGTTATGTTGTTGGATTCATCCTAGAATCATATTTCATCTATCATTTCATGCTTTTGCATTGTTTTCATTTCAACTTTTAGAGCTAGAATGCATACTCATCATCATTTTAGCTTGTTTTAATCTAAAAATCCTTCTTGCTAGGTTGTATTTGTCACTGATTTGTAGCATATTCGGAGGGCTAATATGTTGTTAATTATACTCCTCCTAGTTAGCAGGCATTAGGTCGATATTAGTGGTTTTGAACATTTTATCTAACCTTTGCAGCTAATGCAATGACTTATTGAGTGTTTGTGTCATTCTTAACATGTTCCCAAATGCACACGCACATCTCTAGCACCCACCGTGGGGCACGATTTTCAATTAAGCCTCATTTTCTAACACTTTTTTGGCAATTTACAGGCTCAGGAATCAGACACAGAATCACATTTAATCTTGCAGGATCGCATCCCAGATACGCCATCGTACCGCATAATTTTTGGCTCGCATCTGGGATTTCCCAGATCATTTCTGGTTTTGGCTCGCATCTGGTGAGCATTGAATCATATTTGGTAAGGAAGCTCATATACAGGATACTACATCACATTTAGTGAAATTTTAAGATCGTATCTGGTTTAAAAGCTTGTGCATTTGATTTACCTAATCCTGACATTTTGACAAAGTGGTGTTTGTGGTATTTTGCAGCTTGATAAGTGTTTGCAGGGCATATTTGGAGGTTTTCATGGAGTTAGGATAGATAAATGCTAATGTGGTTTTTGCAGGTTGCCAACCCCATCTTGACTTCTATTTCCTTTCTTTCTAAAACATAAAACCATTTCTCTACTTGCTAAGACAACTAGATAATATGCTCTTTTCCTCTTGAGGAAAATCAGAAAATCTGACGTTGTCTTATCATTTATGATGAAATAGGGAGTACATGAACAACAAACACACTGTTTAATTCATTTTGGGGATAGAAATTGAACAAACACAAAGCACTAAATATGTGGGCTCAATGAACAACACATCGTTTAATTTCTTTTGGATCAGAAATTGAACAACACAAACTCACTAAATTTTGTGGTTAATTGAACAAAACAAACTTTCCCTTTCTGATTTCTTTAAAATAGGAACAATTAAATCAAGCTCAAGATAGCTTGAGGGAAAGAATTTTGTTTTAAGTGTTTGAGGAGAAAACGGCATGGACTAGGAGAGTATGCTCTTCTTCTTTTGAAGAATCAGAAATCTAGAAATCCTAAGCTCGCCAATCTAGGTTTACAATCTTTTAACAGTAGAGGGCCTACCGGTTGAGGAAAAAATCTCCTAGGAATGACCCAAGTGAGGACAGGTCTTACGCAAACCCTTCCAACTCACTATAAATAATTTCTTCCTTGTAGGCCAAAGCCTCGGAAGATGGAACTAGCTTTATTCTTAGAATTTTGACATCATTCCTTGAACATATTTGGGTATATGTAGAGCGGAGCTGCTTGAATCTTGCTTGCGAGACTACATATATTTAGGTACTCACAGGGCTATACGCCTGAATTTTGCCTTGTGCAATTCTATGGGGGACAGTTTCGAATGGATTGCCCAACAATCTACAACAACTTCAACTAAAAGAATTGTCGGTTCACCCCCAAAAGGGTGATAATCTTTGTGCAAGGAAAAAATTAATTGCCCCAAGACACTCATCATATCGTGCCCTCACTTGCATTTAGAGTCGGCTAGTATAGTATCATGACTGGAGCCATTGCGTGCTTGGTGATGGTTGTATTCTGATTAGTATTTGAGTGTGTGCCTAAGTCAACGAGCAAATATTTTCATCCTCCACCTAGCAATTAGGAAAGATGAGTGTTTGTTTCATCCTCTTAACAATGCAAAACTATTTGATGTGTTCAAAAGGTCACTAAAAAGATAAGCTCTTCAAAACAAACAACAAATTTCAAACCCTGGAACACAAGTGTTTTTCATACCTTACAACACCTCTTGATGCAATTTGGAAACAAGCACCTTAAAGAACTTCAAAAAAATATCTTTCAAAACTGACTCAAACTGACAAGACCATCATAAGATCACATCCTGAATTTCCTGAGTCGAATCTAGTGTTTAGAATCGCATTTAGTATCACTAGATCGCATTTGGTCAGCATAGAGTCGTATCCAGATTCTAGGATCGCATCTGGTTCCATCAGAGGCTCGTATCTGGGAGCTCCCATTCAGGATAGTGGGCATTTCTAGCAGTTTTTCTTAGGAGGTCTAAATTGATTTAGGTACCCTTTTTTCTCTTTAGCTAGTCCCTGTTGTCTCTTCTAGTCTCCCTACTATTATTTTTGAACACTTTTGAAATATCCACCTTGCATGCTCAGTCAGTCTTTCACAATCAGTTCAATACGTGTGGTCTACCCATTTTCTACCAACAACTTGGTTCCCAGCTCACTATCAGGGCATTCTAACCCTCTGACGCTGGAGTCATTTACATCCACCAACAACAAACAGTTACCTCTACCTAGACACACCCACTTGAATGATCTGAAGTGTTTACTTGCACTATTGGGAAATGTTACCAAAGTTGAGAAACAAACTTCATGGTTAACACAAGACGCAACCAGTACACAACTAAAGGATCAAAAGTGCCTCCTAAAACACCACACTTCCAAGGAGAAACTTCTCGCAGTTCTCTTCTTGATCTAGATTCCCCTCAAATGGATACCAACACTAACGAATGGAGTAAGGCTTTTGAGGGTTATAATGATGGAAAACATGCAGTATCTGAAGACTCAAAAGAGCAAGAAAGACCTGGGTATGAACATAATCTGTTTGGATCAAACAGTGAAGAAGAGATCCCTGAAGATGAGTACGAAAAACTTAAATAGAGTAAAAGGATCCACAAGCTATTGGAACAGATAATTAGTGATGATAAAGAAAAGTACTTTCTCCATCTAGCATCCACGGGTGTCAAGTTACCCAAGGATTATAATGTGGAAAATCTCAAGCAGAAAGAAGTACCAAACCCCATATCTATCCTTACCAAACAGCTCAATCAGATGCAAATAGAACTCACCAACCTCAAACAAGAGAAGGAGAAACCTAAAACAAAATACTCTTTGGACACCATTTGTCCATTTCCTTTTGACAAGAGTATCACTATGGTCCCGTTTCCTCCCAATGTGGCAAGACCAAAGTATGACAAATACATAGGTCAAACTAATCCACACGACCATGTAAGGGAATTTTGTGCCCTTACCATTAAGTACATGCACGAACCCACTTACCTCATGCGACTATTTCCAGGAAGTCTAGGATGTAATGCCATGGAGTGGTTTTCAAAATTGAACCCTAAGGTCAAAACATTCAAGGAATTGATGCAATGGTTCATCCAACATTATTCCTATAACATTTAGCATGACGTAACTATGATGGACCTATGCAATACCAAACAAAAAACTGGAGAATCATTCACACACTTCCTACAAAGATGGAGGAAGATTTTTGCACGATATTCAAGGGTCATTCCTAAAATGGAGAAGATGGAAATCTTTGTTAATAATCTAGTGCCTGAATTGAGCTATGCTCTACAAATGCAAGACTCTCCTAGCTTCGATAGGATGATAAAAAATGCCCTCCGTATTGAGGAAGTCATGGTCAAAAAGGGAGAGATCACCCTTCAAAATGAGAACAAAGGTAGTAGCTCCAACTCCAAGCCTAAATGGTGGAAACAAAACAAAAATGTTTTTAATGATGGAGTAGTTGATGCCTCTACCATTAATTCTAAACCCAAAGCATTCAATCTAACCAATGGCATGCAAGCACCAAAGATGCTAAGGTAACACCTCCCATCTCAAAAATGAACAATGATAACAAGAAGGAATGAACATGGACTTCAAAACTCCAAAGAACATTCACTCCTTTGAGGGATCCTCTTGAGATGGTTTTAAAAACACTGGTGGACAACAAAGTTCTTACGATTCCCAATTCCAAACCATGGGAACCAATGGTCAAACCCAGATGGTGGGATGATAACTCTTATTGTATCTTCCACAAAAACAAGGGACACAAGACAAATAATTGTCTCAAGCTTAAACACATTATCCAAGACCTCATTGAAGGAGGTAAGATCAAGGTAGATGGACATACTACCAATGAGGACCATACAGCATTCAACAAACCTTTTCCCAATTATAATCAAGGTGAAACATCCAAAGGGAAGGGTAATGAGGTAAACTACACCTATTCCAAACATGACAATGTGATCAATATGCTTGATATTAAAATTGAATCCATCAATGTGATCACAATCAAAGGTGCTTCATCCTCCTCAAATGTTGTAACAAGGAGCCAAGCATAAGTAACAATCAAAGGACCTCCAAAACTAACACCAACATCAACACCCAAGGTTCCTATTGTGACTATTCTTTAACCAGTAGCAAAACACGTGGTCACTATCCTTGGAGCAAACTATGACTTAGTAGACCAATTGCAACGAACCACTGCCAAAATTTCCATCTTCGAGTTGCTCAAGATATCCACTGTGCATAGGGAAATCCTAGAACAAGCCCTACACGCTGCTAACATTCCCAAAGATATTGATATAGACAAGTTCCAAGCGATGGTCAATCATATCTCAGCACCCCACTACCTCTCCTTCTCTGAAGAGGATGACAATTCATTGACCCATCCACACAATCAACCCCTCCATATCAAAGTTCTTATTCATAGATCCCATGTTAGACATGTATTGATAGATGGAGGTGCAAGATTGAATATCTGTACACTGGATTTAGTCAGGAGACTAGGCCTCTCAGAACAAACAATTGACTCTAGAAACAGGATGACCATCAAAGCTTATGATGAAGAAGAAAGATCCTCCAGAGGTATTATTTGTCTACCCATCAGAGTTGGGATGATTGAAAGGGATGTCATATGTCAAGTTCTAGATTTACCCCTGGCCTACAATATTCTACTAGGCAAACCATGGATTCACAAGATGCAAGCTGTACCATCCACTTATCACCAATGCATAAAGTTCCCACATAATGGGGTGGAAGTGACAATTCCTGTCGATGCCAACTACACTTGCAACAATATTAAAGCAGGTAGCATGATCCCACACAACAAAGAGGCTATGGATGCAGTTGCTCCTAAAACTACCAAAGACATGGTTATGAAGATTTTTAGCAAGACATTTAAACTTGAAGAAACTGGTATAGGAGAGTACAAGCTGGATTTAACTCCCTCAATGACAGAACTTATGGTATCATCGAGATCCTATGGAAAACCTTCATCAACATTCACACCTCTAGCATCCAAAAAGCTAGAAGTACACAAGGCAACTAGCATGATAAAGGCATCCACATCTTCTTCAGATAACACAGAAGAACAGGCAGTCTTGGACTGTCTTTACAAAGGAGAACCAGTGGAATCTGAGGTCAAACACGTGAAGATATCCCTAGAGCAGTACGGAAAGGGATATGATTTCCTTAAAAAAATGCATTACAAAGGAAAGGGACCTCTAAATGACACAAGATGAGGGATCATTGAACCTATTCCCATGGAGTTCCGCCTCAACAAAGAGAAAATAAGACTGGGTTTTAATACTCAATCAAACAAACCTACTTCAAAAGAGAGTACACCTTCTGAAACAACAAGTGATAAAACAGATGAGATAATATTGGAACCATGGCCTTATGAGAGATTACTACATATTGGTACAAATAATCCTGAATATCAAGGAGAATGCTATGTACCTAGTTTTGAGGTACCATAGGATCTTCACACCCCTTTGCTAGTACAACCTCCCATTCAAGAGGTAGGAAACACAATAGCAAGAATCACTCAAGAGGTACCCCGGCCATAAAATTTACATCCTAATTGGGGGCAATTGGTCACAATTTCACATGTCCTTGATCTACCTCACTTTGATCTACAAGAAGCTAACCGATTACATCAGATAAACATTGCTGAATACTTGAATAGGTCTGATGATGATGTCATGGATTCTCATGACTATGAATGGGATCGGCTATCTATTGCCTCTAAAGATATTGGAATAGATACAATTCACATGTTTGCAGCTTCTTCAGCTCCTAGTAGACGACCTAACACTCCTTTCAATGATGTTGATCCACCTGAAGCAGAAGAAGAGTTCCTTCCCCCGATCATTGATCGAGACACTGGTGAATACATAACTCTAGAAGAATTTCATAGGATACAAGCAAGAAGCCTCCTTTTACAGAGGGATGATGATGAGATTTCTACAGATGATTTTCTAGAGTTTGATCCATATATGATTGATAATGACCCTTTTAACAACGATCTTACTCTTATTAATCTAAACATCGAAGATATTAACTTAACAGACCGTATCATGTCAGTTAATGGTTTTGATACTAACACAATGTTGTCCTTCCTAGAATCTAACTCCCTAAACTTGGTACTTCTAGACCTAATTGATTGGACTAAAATGGATCCTATTCCTATCCTTGACTTTCCCAATGACCACTCCCTAGCTTGTTATCTCAATGCTTGTGAACCTTACCCTTCTTCCACCAATGCAAGGAGCAAGAACATGTCACAGGAGGATATCAAGTTTCTTAGTCACAAACTGAAAAATAAAAATAAAAAGTGAATTGATGGTGAAAATCACTCTGTGGCAGTATCAGATCCCAAAATAGTAAAGAAAAAAGATGTATCCAATTGTGAAAACCTCTCTGAGGTGCTAAAGGATGAGATTCTTGATATCCTCCCTGAACACTTTTAGGAAATATCTTCAGTATTGATTGAACCAACATAGCTAGCAAACTTGGGCACTGATGAGAATCCTCAAATAGTTCATTTGGCACAATCTTTATCAGAAGATGAGAAGGTACAGTTCACAGAGTTCCTGAAGGAGAAGAAGATCAACTTTTCATGGTCCTACACTGATATGCCTGGGCTAGATCCTAATCTTATCATGCACCACTTATCTATAGCTCCCGGGATCAAGCCCGTGAAACAAAAACTTAGAAAAATGCATCCTCATGTTGCATTATTGGTGAAAGTAGAATTAGAAAAGTTGCTAAAAGCTGGATTCATTCGAGTCATTGCCTATGTAGTGTGGATCTCCAATGTAGTCCCCATTTCAAAATCTGATAAATCTATTAGGATCTGTATGGACTTTAGAGACCTCAACAAAGCATGCCCAAAAGATGACTTCCCTCTACCAAACATTGACATGATCATAGACCTTACAGCAGGCTTTCAGATGTATTCATTAATGGATGAATTCTTTGGCTATAATCAGATCAAGATCACCCCTGAGGATCAAGATCACCCCTGAGGATCAAGAGAAAACTACATTCACATGCGCATGGGGCACATTTTGCTAGAACGTCATGCCATTTGGGCTAAAGAATATTGGTGCAACATATCAAAGAGCTATGACGACAATATTCCATGACATGATGCACAAAAATATGGAGGACTATGTCGATGACACATTGGCTAAATCTAAGGAAAGATGTACTCACATTACTGACCTAAGAAAGATATTGGATCGAATGGAATAGTTCCAACTCAGGCTCAATCCGAAGAAATGTGTCTTTGGGGTCCAATCAGGCAAACTCCTAGGATTCATAGTATCAGCGAAAGGAATCGAGGTAGATCCTGCAAAGGTAAAAGCTATTCTAAAGATGACTCCTCCATGTAACATCAGTCAAATGAGGATGCTACAAGGGAGACTCCAGTCTATCAGGAGATTCATGTCCCAACTTGCAGATAAGGCACAACCCTTTACTAAATTGCTACATAAAGGGTTTCCATTCAACTGGGATGAACATTGTGAAACAAACTTTAGAGAATTGAAGGGGTACCTGGCTGCTCCACCTATTCTTATGGTGCCTATTCATGGAAAACCTTTTCTCCTATACATTTCTGCTACAGCTACATCCCTAGGAGTATTACTGGCACAAGAAGATGAAACAAAGAAAGAAAGAGCAATCTACTACATTAGTAGAACATTGGTCGCTTATGAGCTCAATTATAGCATTATTGAAAAAGCATGCTTAGCAGTCATCTTTGCATCATAGAAATTGAGACACTACATGCTCTCTCATACAGTAAAGCTCATTGCTAAGATAGACCCTCTAAAGTATCTTTTGAGAAGAACAGCATTAACAGGATGTTTGGCAAAATGGGTCCTAATTCTAAGTGAGTTTGACATTGAATATGTAGAACGGAGAGCTATCAAGGGACAGGTACTTGCGAATCAATTGGTTGATTCAACACTTCAGGATGATGAACCGTTACTAATTGAATTCCCTAATGAAACAATCATGCATCTCACTGAACATCCCTGGAAGATGTATTTTGATGGTTCATTCACTCAACAAGGGTCTGGAGCAGGGGTTCTCTTCATAACTCCACAAGGATACAAGATCCCCAAATCTTATAAATTGATGTTTCCATGCACCAACAATATCTTAGAATATGAAGCATTGGTCAATGGCCTCAAGTTAGCTATGGAATGGAAGATCATTGAGTTACACGTGTATGGTGACTCTCAACTAATTATCAATCAAGCCAATAGGGAGTATCAAATAAAAGATGAAAAATTGATGCCCTACAAGCAACTAGTTGATGATCTGAAGAAATACTTTGTCTTCATCACCTTCTAGCAGATACCAAGATCAGGGAATAAAGTTGTAGATGCTATGGCTACCTTGGCATCCATGTTACAACTAGAGGAACATTAATTCCACTATGAATTCTTGGTGGAAGAAATCTCCTATCCTGCCTTTGATACTCCTGAATACCAGGTAATATGTGCCTTAACTACCCCAGATCAATCCCGCTATGCTGATATTATTGCTTACCTTTCAGACCAAACCATTCCAACTAATCTATCTAGGGATGAGAAAAGATCCCTGATTAGGACAGCATCGCATTACGTACTCATAACTAACAACCTATATCGACGCAGTCTTGATGGTACACTTCTTTAGTGTTTAGAACTCGAAGAGTCTGATCTAGCATTAAAAGATGTCCATGAAGGTGTATGTGGATCACACTCAAACGGCTTTTCATTAGCCAAGAAACTTCTCAGAGTGGGCTATTATTGGCCTACCATGTAGAAAGATGCTATTCAATTTTCAAAAGCATGTCTTAAATTCCAAACACATGGAAACCTCATCCATGCTCCTGCCAGAGAACTTATACCTTTTATAACACATTGGCCATTTCAGCAATGGGCCTTTGACTTGGTCGAACAAATATATCCCAACTCTTCAAATGGACACAAGTTCATCATTACGGCCACTGAGTATTTCACAAAGTGGGTCAAAGCCGTGTCGCTAATCAAAGCCACTGGCAAATAGGTGGCTATGTTCATTTTAAACTACATTATTTATAGGTATGGGATACCCTCTTCAATTGTGACAGAAAATGGGGGCCAATTTAAAAATCAAGACATTAATGACCTCTGTGAACAGTTCTATATCACTCAACATTGCTCCTCAATCTATCACCCTCAAGGTAACGGACAGGCTGAGGCATCAAACAAAAACATTCTCAAGATCCTACACAGAACTGTGAGCAAGTCTGGCAGAGACTGGCATCTACAACTAAATCTGACACTATGGGCCTATAGAACAAGCATCAGAACACCAACTGGAGCCACGCCATTTTCTCTAGTCTATAGCACTGAGGTAGTACTACCTATTGAAGTTGAAATCCCATCTTTGTGGATATCTTTACAAGGACTAGTTACTGATGAGCAGTACCGCATTGATTGGGTAAATTCTCTAGACCTACTAGATGAGCGCAGACAACAAGCATTCGATCACCTCAAGTGTACCAAGCAAGAATGTCCAAAGGATACAACAAGAAGGTCAAGCCACGCAAATTTGAAGTAGGAGATCTTGTCCTCAAGGAGAATCCTAAGAACCAGCCCAATAGGGAGCAGAAAGGAAAGTTTGAACCTAACTGGCTAGGACCTTATGTTATCACTGCTACCTTTGGAATTGGAGCTTATCAGTTATCTACACCTAAGGGAGACATTCTTTCAGATCCTATCAACACTCTACATTTGAAGCGGTTCTACGCTTAATATTCGGCTAGCAGAGCCTATACAGCAAAAATTCCTTGCAAAAATACCAAAAACATTCAGAAAATTTATCCTAAAGAAATCCAAAAATAGTGGAAAAGGTCCTACAAAATGGGTATCCTTGGTGAAAACCTGGTAAACAGGCACCTTGATACTACAGAAACGTTCACAAAAAGAAAAAAAATAGCGAAAAAAATTTAAAAAAAAAAAAAATTTGAAAAAGAGAAAAGTACCTTGATGAGCACCTGGTAAAACAGGCATCTTGGTAGCAAAAAGAAAGAAAAAGGTCTTGCCAAGTGGTGAAAACCTGGCAATCAGGTGTCACTTGTGTTCTGCGCTTCATCTATCAATGCACTACTGATACTAGGCCTTAATAATTTTGCCTGTGCTCATACCCTGACTTCATTTCCTACATGACTATCTTATCCTCGCTTGGGATTTGTCTATCTGTACATCTTAGGATTAAGTCATTCTGCACTAGGGGCATCTTTGATTGGCATAGTCGGCCACGGTCGCTAGGTTTCTCTAGGCTGATTTGCCTCACAGACACAATGTTTCTCGACACATGTAAAATGATGTCACTTTCCAAAACAAGGGTGTCTTTTCAAAACATGGGACATGACATTAACAGCATTCCTACAAAGTCGTATTGGATCGTAAACATGAACGGATGATCCTATCAATGCATAGACATGGAACACCATATTGCTAGTATTACAATTTTCTAATTGATGAATCTTTACTGTGTTTGACAGATGAATGAACAAGTACTACTTAAACGCACAGTTTGATAATGGTTTGATTATGATCCTTTACATGTCCTGATGATGTTTTCAACTAAGGGGCATCTAAGTAATTATAAATTTTATTTGATTGATTCTCAATTGATGATTTATTATGTCTTCTTTGTTACTCAATGACATATGCGCAAAGACAAAGAGTCATGAGGAATGGGGGCATAATGTTTTCTTCATTTTCTGTGTATGGTGATTGTTCCAAAAATGATCCTATAAATTTAACCTAACTTGGATGTTTATGGTAAGAGCTATCACTGTGGGTGGATAGCCGCATATATATCAATCTTTGTTCTATGTAAACTACGGTGAGTTTTGACACAATTTCCTTCTCTGTTTTCGGATCCAGATTCTCACTAAGCTATACAAATCATAATGTACCCAAGGATATGAATTTTCAAGGTCATTGTGGGTCCAATATCTTTCCTTACTCAGAATCTGGTATATCAAAAGGAAGGTGGCTATTTTGTTATCCTGGCTTCTATGCCTTGATGCTTAAGTCTATTTTTGACATTTCAATAAAATATAGTATTCATACTATCATAATATCAATGGGTATTAGTGATGGTTGTATTATATGATGGTATCTATTTTGAATAGCGCCCAATGATGACAAAAATGTTGCAAAATTTTTCTAAATCAGTGACAAGTCCTAAGAGTCTTCATATAGCTGCATTTAAAGATTGCCTGATGCATTTTGTCAACAGTAATAACAAATATAAGGAATTTTAAGCTGAAAAATGGTTTCTATCTTCTTCTAAACATCAAGTTAATTACATCATCCATATTACTAATATCAAAATCATTACATATCCATAGCATACATTTTGCATTCATTTGAAAAGCAGAAACTGGAAAATACAAAAATAAAGCATCCATGTATTGCATTTTTACTTCTACATCCTAAGTGCATCCATACATATATTTTGTATAAACTGGAAAAATCAGAAAAACATACATTTGCATTTTCACATAGGTATCATTTATAACATATTTATATCAGTAATGTACGCATCACATCCACATTATAAAATGATGTTATCATCTATAAACTAACTCATCAAGAGATCAAGATATCATCAAATGTGCAAAAGATACATTTACCACATCTATGAAAGCAAAGTGAACTCATGAAACATGTCAGAATCAAGAAACTACATCAGATATATATCATCATGAATATGGTACAAATCAAAGCATACAGAGTATCAGTGCGCATACAGTGTATCAGATAGTATAAAGTGTATTAGTGAGCATAAAGAGTATCAGTACGCCAAAAATGAATCAGATATATGTATGAATGTAATGTACAAAATGGGGGATCTCAACAAGATCGAGATATACATGTATGATCTCAAAATGAACAAAATGAATACAACAAAATCAGCTTTGTCCCGCCCCCTCTTCCTGGTCAGGAAGAGGAGGAGGTGGTGCAAAAGGTGCTAATGGAGGCGGCATGGCGCCCTCTAACTGCTGGGCCACTCAAGAAAATGTGGGAGCTCTCTGTCCCTCTGGCACTACTACGTGATACAAGGCATAGTAATATGTGGCCCTCTATCCCTGATGGACTGTTGTGTAAGCCTGTGCATCCCTCTCTGCCCTGAGCCTCTCCATCTGCCTATCTCGGTCCAAAAGTAATGCATTTGATATGGCCAGCCTAGACTCGGTTGTTGTGGCTCTAGCCTCTAATGCAATAATCTGAGCTCAGAGCTGCTCCCTCTCCTACTCACATCTTGACAAAGGATTTCCATCCCTGTTGGCATCCTGATCCTGTGGACTCTCTGGTGGCCCCTGCTGTCGCTGCCTCTGCTGCTCTCTAGTCAGTATTGGGCCAGTATCTCTCTGTGGGGCCACAAATCTAAACCTCTGTCGTCTGCCCTACCCAATGCCACTAGCACCACCTGTATCAATGGCCTCTCCGCCACCACCCCTATCATCACCATCATGTCTATCATTTGGAGGAGGATGCCTGCCGTCTCTGTCGCCATCTCTACCGCCATCACGGCCCCCATGTCTCCCAGGAGCCTGGTCTCTACCTCCTCTCCCCCTGACAGGTCGATCATCAGGATCATAATCAAGAGGCTCCTCTATACAAGGAATGATCTCCTCGGGCATAGTAAATCATGGAAAGGGATACTGGAGCATCTTTGTAGCATACCCATTTGAAACTCCTGCATCCTTGACATCAGGATGAAGGTCCCAGTCTAAAGCAACCATATCTCAGATCTCCTAGGATGCAGTCTCATAGGTCAACTGTGCATCCCAATCAGGTGTCTCATCCCTGATACAAGCATACACTGCAACGTCCTCTGTATGGCCCTATCACCGCCCATACTACCTCAGAACTTGGGTAATTAGGAAGCACTCTATAATGTATCTCGTCTAGCCTATCAGATATCTAATCTAACACAAAAAAGGAACCTGTCGAGCATCAGATGTCCACACCTCACAATCTAAATAAGGTCGCCAGACAACCTCTATCATATCATCAAAAAGGAGGCGCCAGTACTCAACCTTTCCCAGATGGGGCTTCTATAAGAGGCCTACATACATATACACGTAGGGCTGCTCAAGTGCCCTCTGCCTATCTACTATTGGTCATGTGACAAGGATGTGCTCCCAGGCCCAAATCTGCAGAATCAGTATACCAACAGTCATGCTGCGAGTATGATGATACACAATCTCATGAAGCTCTCTATACATATGTGCCAATATGCAGCTCCCCCAAGAAAAAAACTGACGATGGGTGATCATCTGCTCCACCATGCTCACCCAGCCCACTAAAAATCTATGCTGACCTCTATCCGGCATGAGGATGCCACCTACCAATCCGGTTAAGTACACAGCTAGTCGATCATAGTGATCGACCATATAGTCCCATGACAAGTATCTCCTGTCAATGGTGTCATCCTGAAATAATCTATGAGCAGTCCCAATCGCCACACCAGCTTTGGACTCAAAGAACACCTCATTTCCCACCAGCAGTACTTGCAAAATCCTCCTGACATCCTCAGGTGTCACCGTAATCTCTCCAGTCGGTAGGTGGAAGGTGTTATACTCAGAATGCCATCTCTCGGCAAGCGCAGTCAATAAACCATGGTTTACCCCGATCTTAGGTAAACCTATCAAGGACCGTAGTCCACATCGTGCCACAATGGTCAGCTCATCATCTAACAATCGGCCAGACAATGCAAGAACCCGCGCAGGATAAGTGTCGCGAAAGGCAACTACCTCAAAATGGGCCTGATTTTGGGACACAACAGTAAAAAATTAGAAACTATCTATGACAAGGGGCAGAATCCTACTCCGCTAAGTCATTCCAGGTTCGCAAGACGCAAACAGATCAAAGTAAATTAAAAATCTATGTCTTCTTCCAGATGTGATTCTGGAAATCCAGGATACGATTGCGTATACGGGATGTGATCCTAGAAAAATGGGATGTGATCCTAAATGCGGGGTATGATCCCAAAAATCTGGGATGCGATCCCCTGATAGATTTTAGCTAAAAACAAGGCAAAACCTAATGCACAGGATGCGATTCGAGAAAACCCAGATGCGACACAGAAATCTGGGAAAACCGGATACGATCTAGGAAAAACTGGATGCGATTCGGGATTGACCGAATGTGATCCAGAATCCCAGATGCGATCCCACATTCAAATGCCTCTAAAAATCACAAAAATGCATGAAATTCAAAAATGCAAAATTCACAGGGTAGTTTATCAAGCACTTATCGGCGGTGAGTAGTCGGCTGGTCGCTGGTGTCGGTGGCTCAACTCGAATCGGTGCTTCCTCACAGGGACTACCATATTTGCTACAGAGCTCTCTAAAATTATATGGAGGAATGTGAAAATGAATAGTGAAATGGTACTTTTGGCAGCTTATATGGGTCTTTTGAGACATTTAGGGTTTCTGAAACTCCTCTCGGACAACTCCAAATCCATTTCTGTTCTCTTTTCACTCGATCAGAAACCAAATTGAAGGTGCCTACAATGTTTTCGGCAGCACAGTGTCATTTTTGTGACAATTTTGAAAATTACAACTTTGCTTCATTTGTTCCCAAAAAGGGTCAATACTGCACATTTTATCATACATCTTGGTCTAAACATCATTTTATCAGCATTATACTGATATTTTCACTTAATTAACTTGATAATCATGTGTTTATTTTTAAACACACCTTCTTCTACTTTACTCTTTCTTGCCCATCCGCTTCCTGCAAGTGTAATGATCTTTTCAACTGAGGGATTTATTTATTTTCCTTTAATTTCATTCCCAAAGGGGTATGATCACACTATCATCAATTAAATTTTTGCTCAAAACAACATCAAAATGACTTCGTTATCAAACAAACTAGGGGCATAACAATTTCCTTGACTAAGTCAGAACTGTTGGATAGAAAGCTTTGGTTCTCATGAGCTGGATATCTTATGTTTCCTCATTTTAGAAGATTTTTTTTAAAGCTCCTGGCAGCTTCATACTGCCTTTTGGACGACAACCAAGTTCAGAATCAATATTATCAATTTTTGGATGACAACCAAGTTTAGAATTGGTATTTTCAAAATATTTTATTGATCTTTGGACAACAACCAAGTTCAAAATCAATTCTATTAGTTTTGTTCGATCAAGTGCAAGACTGATCTCATCAACATTTCATTCGACAACCAAGAACGGGATTCTCAATCTTTCTGAAGTCAAAATCAAAAATTTTCTTTGAATTAATGCGCTGCTCACACATCAATTCAAAGAGGGGCAAATGTAACCACCTGAATTTGGTTTGTTCTAACTATAGACCCTATTTTCCCTAAGTGTGATCATACGCTCGATTATGTCCAAATGACCCTGTTACTGCTTGGCATAAATCTTCAAATCAATTTAATGTCCTAGATGATTTTTATCACTAAATTATATTAACTATTATAGCCATATGATTCAAATCAATTCAAACCAAAATCAAACATGGCTATAGTATTAACACAATTACCCACTTGCAATTAACCCATTCTCCTAGCCTATTTAATTTAATTGAAATGACTATAGTCCCCTAATTATTAAAAAGCAATTTCATTGTTTAAATAATTAATTCCTATGTTTTTAAATGAATTAAATAAGTTTATTTCATTTATTAATATTCCCCTAAACCCTAACCTAACCTATCTCA
>MU226705.1:1402887-1456580 GCA_018584345.1 Thuja plicata
TATATATATATATATATATATAATTTATTATTTTTAATAAATAATACAGAAAATAAATATTTATCTAAAAATATATTTTGACATTTTAAAATAAATGTATTTAGAATATCTATACAAACTATTTTTTAATAAACTATTCAAATTTATTTAAAATTTAATGTTTTGTTTTTAATATATTAAAAAGATATAAATTATTTTTAGAATATTAATTTCTCCACTTATGCTTCATAGATAAAAAAATATTATTATGTAAACTACAAATTGTGTTTGTACAAATTTATTTTAACTATTACTAAAATATATTATTATATATACAATTGTTATTGAAAAATCCTTTAAAATGAAAACACCCATAAATTCTATTATAATGTTTAAGAACTTAATTATTCAAAGTGAAGCAATGTTAATTTTAACTTTTTAAATATAATATAATATTAAATTATTATTTAAAATCTACTTTATTGTAAAAACATGACTTTAATATTTTTTTAAAAATACTATATAATTAATTCGCTAGACAAACTAGGCAATATAGATTTAAACACCAATCAATTATATTAACAAAAATATTGATATAAATGAATAATTATAATTGTACGAACTTTCTTTAACAATTTTTTTAAAAGTATGACTGAATCATTTAAAAACAAGAGCTCTGATATGATAGAGCTAGAGTCCACTACCATTTGTTAATAATGGAGGATAGATTTGTTCAATAGTTAAAAAATTAAGGCTAATAAAGATTACATGGCCACAAATAAGTTTGTAAGCAATAAATCAAGGCTAATAAATCGTACATTTCTATAAATAAATTTGAGAGCAATTGTATGGCTTCCTTTGTAAAGAAATGTCATTATGATAAATATATCTAAGAATTTCATCTTCACTAAATCAACTATCTGATCAAATGTGAGGACTTGTGACCATACAAAAATAGCCACAAAAATGAATTCGCCAATAGTTCCAATAAAGGTGGCTTTAATTTTCTTTACTAGTGCCTTGGTAGTCCTCAGAGACATATTTCTAGCATTTTCTTAATAACGTTTGCATTTTCAGTTATTTTGATGCAAGTTATGCATTTTCAAGATGCGGTCACTTCAAAAAATCATACAAAAAAAAATACCAACAAAAAATTACAAAACAATACACAACTTTTATATCTCACTCTTACCTATTATCCTACCAAAGGGTATTGTAAAATGCTAAATCCAACTATATCTTTTGTGAAGTGCACAGAAAAAACTATGTTATATATTTCTGAAAAAAAAAAAATCATGCGCAATGAGTTTGACCCTCTAAATCTTATCCATTTTTTTAAAAACTTTTATAGTTTAGAAACTAGATTCAGAGTACTGTAATTCTTATTCTTTACACATCTTCTAATTTTGAATGCAGTTGATTTTTTGTGAATACATCGTGTTACCAATATGTTAACTCTAATAAAAAAATCCAAGAAAAAAGGCCAATGACAAATTGTATGTGTGTTATGAACCACACATACATGTCATGTTGCCTAATTTTTATGCACAGTGGATTGGTTGCCACCACGTCGTGTTATAAAGATAAATGATTTTTGAGATAAATATTTTCTTGAAACATCAGTACCCCTCTCTCTTCCTCCATCCTTGCCCAAGATTATCTCTCTTAATCTAACCTTAATTTCAAGTATGACCCTAATCATAATTTTAACCCTATTTATAATCACATTTCTAACACCAACCTTGTTATTGGCACAAAGATATATTATAGAACCCTCACCTAGAGATAATATTTTACACATAAAGATATACACTAAACCTACATATGATACAGTTATTTTATTTAATAAAAATTTGTAGATTTAATTTATATAGAATGATTAGTTCTAGCTCATTTAACAAGGTTATTTCTTGATACAGTTACATTAAAAATTTATTTACATTAACTTATTTAAAATGTCTTTTTTAAAATCTAAATTATCTTATACTCTATTATGTTTAGTCCTCCAACATTAAGATTTTAAATATAATGATTTTTTAATTGTATAAACTTCCTTAAGCCTTGTATAAAGAATAGATCTACCCTTTATTTCTAAATATTTTTAGAATACTGTCATTGAATAATATAAACACACATGTACTTGATTTTGATATCGTCTTTGATGGTTGACTCATTGAATGCTTCCTTTCATGATGTTGTAATGACTTTTTGCATTTTAAAAATTATGTCCTAGTGAAAAACATATATATTACATTTTGAGGTATATATTACATTGTTTTGAAATATATGTATATTATGTATATGTTATGTATGTGTATATATGACTATATGTATGTGTCTATATGTATATGTATGTGTGTGTATTACATCAAAAAAATCATCTCTTTGGTAAAATATTGTAAAATCACTACATAATAAAAGAGAACTTAAAATTTATTATCTTTGAATATTTTTTAGGTGAACAAAGTAATTTTTAAATAATTAACAATATTTCATTATATTTTAGGAAGATCTCTAACTAAATAGTTGATTAATTATACTGTCAATAAGTTAATGGGGTTGCAAGTAGAGTGTGCTTAACCATTGAGGAAACTTCGTAGTTAAGTGTGCTCAAGATAGAGTAAACTGGGATGGATGACCTCCGAGAAGTCCAAAAAAGTGAAGAGGCAAAAAAAGTATATATATATATATATATCCTAATTGATGTCCTTGGAAGTCCAAAAAGGTGAAGAGGCAAAAAAAGTAATTGATGTCCTTGGAAGTCCAAAAAGGTGAAGAGGCCAAAAAAGTGTATATATATATATATATATATATATATATATTGATGTCCTTGGAAGTCCAAAAAGGTGAAGAGGCCAAAAGATATAGATATGAATATCTTTTATCCTAAAAGATGTCTGCAGTTTTTGTGTTTTTGAACATATGCCTCTATTAATCTAGAACACAATTTTTACTCTCTTTACAAGAAGATAGATTTAGTTTCATACTATACATGATATACTGTATTTTAAACATCTTAGTTTGTTTTTATTACAGTAGTGAAATTTTATTTTGTTTGTAATGCTTACTCTACCTCTATTACAAGTTAGGATCAATATTATTCATAATAGTCACTTTTTCTCTTTCCTAGTGTTCATCTCGAATATAATGTAAATCACAAATTGTGTTTGTACAAATTTATTTTATCAGATTACTACAAAATATTATTATATATACAATTGTTATTGAAAAATCCTTTAAATTGTCAATTGTGAATTGGTCGACTAGTGAAGTTCAATGGTTCTTATTGAGCCCACCAGGGTTCAAATCTCGTGAAGACATCTGATAAGGGATGAGGCCAGGATCGTGCACCGGGCGAATTTTGTGGAATGGATGCCCCTCAATCCTTGGCTCTCAACCAAAGAAAATGAACTATTCTTTAAAAAAAAAAAAAACTTTTAAAATGAAAACACCCATAAATTCTATTAGAACGTTTAAGAACTTAATTATTCAAAATGAAGCAATGTTTAATTTAACTTTTTTAATATAATATAATATTAAATTATTATTTAAAATCTACTTTATTGTAAGAACATGATTTTAATATTTTATAAAAAAAATACTATATAATTAATTCGCTAGACAAACTAGGTAATATAGATTGAAACACCAATCCAATATATTAACAAAAATATTGATATAAATGAATAATTGTTATTCTACGAACTTTCTTTAACAATTTTTTAAAAAGTACAACTGAATCATTTAAAAACAAGAGCTCTGATATGATAGAGCTAGAGTCCCTGCCTTTTGTTAATAATTGAGGATAGATTTGTTCAATAGTTAAAAAATTAAGGCTAATAAAGATTACATAGCCACTAAGCAATAAATCAAGGCTAATAAATCGTACATTTCCATAAATAAATTTGAGAGCAATTGTATGCCTTCCTCCTGTAAAGAATGTCATTATGATAAATATATCTAAGAATTTCATCTTCACTAAATCAACTATCTGATCAAATGTGAGGACTTGTGACCATACAAAAATAGCCACAAAAATGAATTTGCCAATAGTTCCAATAAAGGTGGCTTGATCATGATTGCAACATCTTTGAAGTTCCATGTCTACCATTTCTTGAAGCAGAAGTTTCAGTTTGTCATGCCAAACTTGTAGAAGATTGTGTTTCGAAGACAAACTGTAGCTCAAAAACCCACATAAAATGAGTTAGGAACTTCTAACCCAAGCTACTAAAATCATATACATTTTATTTCCACATGAAACACACACCTCATCCACCATATACATTGTTAGTTGGTAGATACAAACACGGATCACTCAAAAACTCCTTGGATTGTCCAACTGTAATTTTCTGATTATTGCATAGTTATACATCATTTTATTCCTTTTTAAGAAAAATATAGGATGCATTTAATATAATTTGCATCCAACATTGATAACCTTGCAAAATTTATTACGATAATAATAGATTTTGTGGAGTCTTTGTAAACATAATTCTTGTTCTTTTATATATACATGGAGAAAAAGGAATATACATGATATACAAATCTGTTGATGCATTTAATATAATATGCATATGCAAGATATGCAGATCTGTTGATAGAAGATGCATGCAAACAAAAACAAAACTAACACACAGTGTAACATGTTAAAAACGATCTCTATATGTTTTACAATTGGGCATAAAAAGAGAATAGTTACAAACAAAATGCTTCGAGTTACTCTACAAAATTACTAGACCCACCAATGTTGGGCTGCAGTTAGCAAAGTTGGGCTGCAAAAACACGAGTGATGTGCAATATATATACAAGTGTTCTTATAATTATGGAATTGAACTTATATTGTCCCAAGTAGTATTGTAATAGATGTGAAAGCTGGGCTGGGAATCAGTGGGATTTGTTTTTCTCACGATTACAGTTTGTTATATTGATTGCCTTGCCTATTTAGGTGATAAATGAATGTGTTGATTGATAGGATAAAGCCACTCTATGTTTGGATTTGTATCAGTTCTAAATCATTCAAGAAGCATGTCCTCAAAAAGGAAAAGCTAGTTAAATAAAATTGAGACACGTGCCTCGTTATATAGTGAAATTCTAGTTCAATTATAACATCTATCTAAATCCAAAAAGACACTTCCACAAAGTTAAGATCTAGTACAACCATGAAATAAAAGTAGAATACTACACAACTAAGAGCATATTAAAACTAAACTCACTATCACTTAGGAATATTCATATCTGAAAATGACACAAAAATGTAGCACAGTAAACAATATCCATATCAATAGCTACATCACAAATATTATTTTATCCTCTAAATCATACAGACGTAATAAGCATGCTATATTAAAGCCACGAACAATCCAAGAACGATGAGTATGGCTAACATAGTAGAGAAGCACACTAATACAGTTTATGACAGGTGTTTGCATTGGCAAGAATGTTGTAGATGTGCACTTTGAATAGTTTTGTGACAAATTAAGTGGCTCAGCTCTTCAAAGAGTGTGCCTCAGGTTTCTCGCTTTCCTAAATAGAAAAATTAGTACTTTCAATCAACTTCTCCACAGTCTAGATTCCCAACATTATATAACTAGCTGAAAAAGTCAAAATAGTAAAGAACAAAGTGAATTTTCAATACGAATCTCATGAGTGTAGCCGAATATTTTCAGTTGTAGTTTGGCTGATGTGAAGATCTGTATTATGAAATTATTGTAGTCACCGAGACTTTGTGTACTGTAAATATGTGATCAATTACAAATGCTTCAGTTATAGCTCTTAGTCAGGTTTTCTAGCATAGTTTTTGTCAATTTGTGGTGCCACTAGGGTTTCATGTGTTTGGTTGACTTAAAGTAAACCCTAGTGTTTTGAGGTAGTTTTCAGCCTTTGATTTCAGTTTAGTTTTCTCAAACGCCTGGGTAGTAATTATTTGTTCACTAATTGGAAGAACAGCTGGGTTTAGTGAAATTGTCCACAACAGGATTTTGGGTTTAATTTGTATCATTTCCATGAATAGCATCAAAATGAGTCACGAAGATTGTTTGGTTATTCTTCTGCTGATCGGGGTTTCAGAATTCTTCAAAGGATATAACTATTTCAGAGTAGGGGCTACCAAATTACTATTTTTGTCACAACTATTTTTGGTAATCATTATTCTGATGGACCTATTGATAAGTGTTTGAACATCTAAGCCTTCTCTCTGAAAAAAACAAAAAACAAAAAACCTCTATTAAAAAGCATGTAAAGAAGTGAAAGAAACACATGAAATAGATATGCAAATCTCTTTGAGTTATAATACTAATATAAAAGGTCAATCTTTTCAATTTACAACACAAATCAGATGAAGAAAAATGTTATAAAAGTACCAAGAATTATAGACAGTCTCTATAATAGTCAAGAGACCATAATAAAAATTGGGATGACATCCCCATCAGCAAAATTGTGAAGCAGTTCACTTAGAAAATGAAGCTGAATAATTTACTCAAAACCTTTTAACGTAAAAAGTGCAAGATTTCTATAAAATCTAGGCAAAATTCTGTAATGGAAGTTAATATCTGATATCACACCAATAAAAAGTTCACTGTTCAGCAAGATTATATGGGTTTATGAGGCCTGAGAATTGTTGCTTTGTTTGGGGTTTACTTGAAAATTTGAGACGTGAATTTTATAGATCTTACGAGGTAGGATTATAGATTTAGAAGCCCATTTCAAGTTATGTTGATTTTGGTGTATTGTCTATGTAGGATGCAGGGTTATGAAGCCTACTAAATGTTACTTTGATTTGGTTTTGCTATAGGATTTAAGATGGAGGTCTTCTGGATCTATTTGAAGCGATCTCTAAGCTTGTGTACCTCTTCTTATTTGGGTTCTAAATAGATATCAGAAGTGTCATGTTTGTCTATAATTTGAATCTCACTAACCTAGGAAAAGAATATGGAACCAAGGTTATAGCCTACTTACTTACAACTTCTAACTTTTCGAAGAAGATACCTATCATGCTCGTTAAGCTTAAATGCGTTAGGATTTCAATTTATAGGATTGTAGCCGATATAACTATATGTCTGTAAGACCAAGATATTTTGTGGCTTTGCGTGGAATTCAGCTTTTTAATTATTGTAATCGCGTGTTGTTCTGTGTTGAGGTAGTTACCTTTTTTCAAACACTATATGCATTAGATTGCTAGCCTCTGCATTAACCAGTAGGAAGGTTTGTTGTCATGTTTAGAGTCAATCATAGAGAATCCAAAAATTTTACAACTGTTCATCCTGTCTTCCACAGTGTTCTCAGATCAGGGTTAAATTAGACTAATTTATTGAAAGAAATGGCCACAGCGATACTTATCTTGTTTATTAAACAGTGTTAATCCAACGTTCTCAAATTTAATATTTTAAGAGTGGTATTACTACAATTGTAAATTTTATATTTCACGAGGATTGTTCTACTTCTGTATCATGCACGAGTCTATGGCTGTAGTATTCTTTTTATCGGTGAACTGTAGGATAAAGCCCCCCTCCATTGTGCTTTAGACCAACAAATTGTAGCAAACATGACAAAAACCAGATCAAAACTTATGTATCTTGGATGCTGCATTAATTCTAGTGCTATTGAAGATAACCCAAAATGTCGTACAAGATGGTGGAGACTAACAAAGTGACAAGTTGTCATGGAAGATGCTAGAGGCAGTAGAAGTGACTGTAAGAGGCTCATAAAAAGAAATCATGACTTTAAAGAAGACATAAATAGCTGGAAGTGACTTATATGAGGCTGAAGAAGAGAAACTAAGATGTAGAAGATGCCAGTTATTTTAGTTGTTGTGAGTAATTTGTACGAGGCTGAAAAAAATAAAAAGAACAAGGCCGTCAAGATTGTTTGGCAGAATGCTTTCTCCTACTTATAATGAGGAGGCAATCCATAGTCCACTAGGTGCCTTCATCAACTAAGTCACCAACTTTGGATCGTAGTTATTATACTTGAGTCTTCCTTCCTTTCGGTTTACAAATTTAGTTTTGGGATTTTTCTCAGTCTGGGAGGTGGATGTGAATTTGGGTTCAAGCCATATGAGATCATCTTCATATTTAAGATTGTACAACATGTCAAATTTTGCTAAATAGATTTGTATGAGTCTGAAGAGAGTGATCCTCATCTTACATAATCTTCTCTATTCAAAATTGAAATTCCTCCTCACTCACCGAGAGTTAATTTATGCCCAAAAAAGTAGATCGTCTTTTACGCAAGGAAGCTTCCTTTTTTACTATCATTCATTGGATCGATGTAGTTTTTTGGTTATCTTTTAATAGAGGCAAGCATTTATCAATATTTGTCAAATTTCTCAATATCCACTAATAGAAGCAAGTATTCAGTCTGATTCTTTTGGTTCTTATAGATCACCTTATTCTGGTGTTAAGTGTATTTTGTTGTGTGTCCTGTTCATATGGTTGAGATTTCTCAAAAAAATGGACTGCTGCGAAGGAAAAAAACCTATAAATAGCAAAAGCATAGATATCCGATTTATTCATCACCCATTATAAGATAGTTGTATGTAGAAACTTCCTTTGTTACTAATGCCACTAGAAATGTTCAAGAACCAAGTATACATTTAAATTCCATTAAATAGAGATGAAATAGTACAACAACATCCAACATTAACTGTGAAGAATAAAACAAGGGATTGGAGCTTACTCTAGACGTTGAAAAATGAAAGCTGAGACAATGCCATGAATGCCAAGGTGTTGAGATTAACATCCCCTGCTCGACCCTCAACCTGTACCATCAGAAGCTTTAAATTACTATCACAGAACAAACTCCACTAAATAGTTGTTTAGATGGATTGACCAGAACTGCAAAGTTGAAGTTTGATAGATTTGGTGAGAATTATTGTACCTTGCAGTTTTTTTGGGAAATCCCAGCGCTACACCCTAAATAACACAAAAATTCACATTCTCCATCGTAATTGTTAAATTTTAAGTTGAAAGCGCATAACATAACTGGAGCGATAGGATTCACCAGATCCTGCTTTGTCAAAATTTGCTGCAAATGGGTTATGTAGTTCACGCTACCTTAACAGATCCTGGTAGCTGCTAACTTCCCTTTCCCTTCATCTTGTATCTCTTCTCATTCATACACCATATTAACTGTGTACTTATTTTAATCCCCTGTGAAAAAAAAACTGCTAAAATCAGTCATCTGCTATCACTTCCAGACAATCTTGCAAACCGGATTAGCAAGCAGAGATGGGGTTAAAAATGATCATACCTTTGGTAAAGTCCTCAAGAAGAACAAGCATTTTCAAATATTTAAAGAATAGGAAAACATGTATAAAATGTGTTGCAGATGAGTTACAGTGCAAAAAATTACATTACCTTTCAGACTTCTACAACTTGAGCGGGGGCTCTTATGGATACACCTTTCATGCGCCGATTCTTAATACCTGTCAAATTTATAATTAAATTTTAGCTTGCTTCTATTAATGACAGTTTATATGTATAAGTAGAGAAAAATATAATAACTTACAGGAAAATGTGGCATTTCTTGATCAACTGGCAGGGATTTGAACCCTGGTCTTCAGAGGAGCCGAAGATACAATACTAACAACTGTAAACCCTGCTGCTGCTACTGTCTCCGCCATGTAACACTCTAATAATGTTGCAATGAACAATATTTTGCAATAAACTATATTTGCCAATAGAACATCTTAATCTTCTTCGTAGAATTCGACAGAATGAGATATGGGCAATATAGAGCAAGGTTTAGGGCTTTATCCAGATGGCGAGTTGTGAAGACAGTTCTAGAAATATGGAAGCTGCTAGTAGTGGAGGCACACATTATTGAAGAAAACATTAGTGAATGACTTTAAAATTTAACTCCCACACTGCTTATTGGGCAGGAGATATATTTTTTCCTAATTTTTAATTAAAATTCAGAAAATCACCAAGGAAAAATCAGAAGAACCAATCAGAAAAATGCAAAAAAAAACAAAACATAAATCATGTTAATAAAAATATCACCTCAGATCATAGAATAAAAAATATTGACACCGTTTCCGAGGCAGAGATGAATTGCAAAGAGTCACTTGAAAACATTAGTCTCTGCCTTAAAGGCAGGGACTAATAATAAATAAATAATACCCCGCATATGCCATAATCAAACGTAGAAGACTCCTCTCCGAAAATGAACTTGGTAAAATATCTATTCTAAATCTAAATTGTTAATGACTATTTTCAAAATAATAAAAATGTTGAGCGAAAGCTGTTAGGGTTTTGGGACTCTCGAGTGACTATTCAAATTCAATGTTGACGTTGGGATTTTTAGCTTTGATTTTCCTCCAATCTTGCCCGCCTTCCTTTAATCTCTCCTTTAATTCACCACTTGCCTTGTCAACAAATATTATCTTTAGTCTCCTCAACCGCTCCAATCCTTCTGGAACTTTCTGCAACTGCTCACACTCATTTATCTCTAGATATTCAAGACATTGCATCGCTCCATCCTCCAATGCTGGCAACTCCTCCAACACAGGGAACTCACCAATAAACAGTCTAACTAACTTAGGAAATCCTTCTCTCTCTCCAAACTCCACAGGCAATTCTCTGCATCTTGAATCTCTGCCCAAACCCAATGTATGTAAGTTGGGCATGTTTTGCAGCGACGAATAACCACTGCACTCCATCAATGAAAGTTCTGTCACATTCACCATGCCACCTATCCAACTTGGCACGGAAAAACGAATAAGCACAAGTTGTTGAAGATCTTTCATCACATTCATTTTTTCTGGGAATACTGGAAGATTGGATTCTTCTATGTCACCTTCCCTTGCAGGAATGCCATTCTTTACCGCAAGAATTCTCATTTTCACCAGACCCTCAAGGATACCATCTTCTACACTTTTCAACCCCACCTCATCTTCTAAAGCAAAATTTATTTCCCGAATATTAATCAAATTGCCGACGTCTTTGACATTCAAGAATTCATTCTCTTTACCAGAGAGTCTGAAGGTTCCTGATCTCAGTGTCCTCAGACTCAAGAGACTTGATATTCCCTTGGGCATTGGACGCCTACGAAGTTCTTCTGAGCACCTAAATACATCGAGATGAGAAAGACATTTGAGCTCATCAATCCAGTGAGGTACATGCTGTAAAGAACTGCAATAAGAAACATCCAGAAACTGAAGACTCTTGAGTCTTCTAACACAATCTGGAACCTCCCTGATCTTCGTTTGAGACAAATTCAGAACCTTCAGAAGCTTCAATTTCCCAACACATTTAGGCAGTGTAGAAATTGCAGTACCGCTCAAATCAAGAACCCGGACTACTCTCAGATGGTCAAACAAGTGTTCTGGAATCCTTGCAATATCTGGATTCTGAGAGAATGAGATAGTGCGGAGAAACCGCTGATGATGAAGAGAGCTTTCTGAAATTGCATTAGTAGTTATACCTTTTTTAGACAGTAATAACCTGCGGCAGCTTGTTTTCTTCATTGGAAGATCAAATTCACACCTATGTTCTTTACTTATGTTAACAACCAAGTCAAGAAACAAGTCATGAATACTGTAAAATGCTCCACCTCTGTCTAATTCCAACAGACAGAGATTTCTAAGTTGTTGTAAGTAAGTCAACCCATTATCATACTGTTCTATGTCCTTTTCTTGTGGAATTAGCCCTTCAGCTATCCACATATATATCAAAAATTCCTGATTTATATCTGTGCCCTCCTTTAGTCTAGAAAAAGATATATACGTGTCTTCTGGAAAGAAAGAAAAATGAGCAAAACAAGCTTTCAGATATGGAGGAAGAGATTCGTAACTCAGCTTGAGAATTTGCATCATGGAGTCCTCTGCCCCTGCTGCATCTTTTAATTTCCTCAATTTTGACTGCCACACATGTAAGTCCGAACAGCTCGCCATGGATGCCGCAACTGTCTTAACGGCCAGTGGCAACCTCCCGTATTCTTCTGCAATTTCAAGGGCCACGCTTTCCAGCTGCTCAGGCGGCCTATTTTCCTCAAAACGTGGAAAGGCAAAAAGGCAAAACAGCTTCCAGCTATCCTCTTTGGAGAGGTGTTGCATCTCATACTCATAGGCATTCATCTTTGCAGCAACATCTCTACTTCTGATGGTTACAACAATTTTACACTGCTTATTTCTCCCAGTGGGAAGACCAAGTCTTGATATCAAGTCACCATCGACACTACTCTTCCACACATCATCCAGAACAATCAAACATGCTTTGCCACGTAAATGACCTTTTATCAATTCAGCTGCTCTGAAATCAGTTATGTTATCGGACATTTGTAATTCAATGTTGGAGGCCAAGTCAGACTGTAATTTTCTAAGAGAATAAGTCTGTGAAACAGAAATCCAGGCAGAATGCTCATATCTACCTTTAACTGTGTCGTAGACATTCTTGAGAAGGAATGTCTTCCCCAGGCCGCCCATACCCACGACGGCAACAACACCAGTTGCAGGATCCTCTAACAATCTCTCTATTTCTTCCACCTTCTCTTCCACTGCCACTGCTCGTGAATCCTCCTCCAACGCCCTCCACCCTGTCATTCCTCTTTCTATTCCACAAGTAGTAGTTGAAGCCTGATTCGAATTTAACACCTGACGAACAAGATTGAGGTCCCCTGCCTTTTGAATAGTAGAGGTCATCCTCTCTTTGAGATCTCTAAGCCTCTTCCCCATCTTACGCAGGAAGATTGATTGACTGAAGCAGGAGAAACAATATGATTGAGTGGGCGTTGCATACAGAGGCTCGACAGCGCACTCATCAATTATATCTTCTGCATCAAGAGCAATATCACTCACTTCCAAAAGCCATTGTTTTGCAGAAGCATTGAGCACACTTTGGTCGTCTAGAGCTTGTAGATAACCAGATATGTCTGTAAGCTTCGTCTGCAACCATTCAAAGTCCTCTCTGAAGTGGAGAACCAGCTTTGCTTCATTCGCTACTATCTCCCCGAGCTTTCCAACCACGACCTTGGCAATCTCAACAACAAGTCCTTCAGCCATCTTTGATTTGTTACAGCCTCTGGACTAAAAGAGAATATAATTGAATAGCAATGCAATTCAAACTTGATTGAACGTGATTATAAAGCCTTGAACACTCTAAATTTACAAGAAAAGTAGCCTTCTGGTTCACTAGAATGGTAAAGTCTATTCAGTCTTCTTTACCTGGTTTTTTACAGATATACTGCGTAACTTTGTGTCATGAAATAAGGGCATAACAGCTGGTTTTGGAAAACTACTAATCACTTTGTTTCATATATTTAAAATTTGAGAACGACTTTTTACCTACAGTGTTTATATTTTGTAGAGAACCAAACAATTGAACCACTGTCATACACCATACATGTTGCTTTCTCTGGCCTTTTCTGTAGTCCTATTTTTTTTAGTACTCAGACAGTCGCTTTAATTGTATAATTATATTAAATAATTGACAGTCGCTTTAATTGTATAATTATATTAAATAATTAAAAATTATGCTGGGTATTCCTGACCTGGGTACGGAATGGTCGAACCTCAAAAATTGTAAATATAAGCACAAGGAAATTTCGTTTCTTGCGTTGCGTGTACCGCCCATAAGATCAGTCATTTTTAACGTATGCGCAGAAGTCAGTCATCGTAGTCTGCAAAGTAACAATAAACGCACAAGTTAGACAGCAAATAAAGGTCATGGTAAGGTCCTCGAGAACAGCGATAGGTCATTATATTAAAAACTTTTAGTATAGGCAAAGCACACACATTAATAATGTGCAACAGGTAGACATCACTTCATTGATGGA
Organism: Thuja plicata; assembly: GCA_018584345.1. Lineage (NCBI taxonomy): Eukaryota > Viridiplantae > Streptophyta > Pinopsida > Cupressales > Cupressaceae > Thuja > Thuja plicata. Next base: position 1,416,637 of record MU226705.1, read on the forward strand.
AAATATTAGTACGACCACCAACTTCACTTTCCATCTGCACTCTCCCCCCTCTCTCTCTCTCCTCTCCATGTCCCTCTTCCTCTCAATCTCCATTTCCACACCTCTCTTTATATCCTTACACTATATCTTTCTCTGTGAAGACCCCTCCCTCTTTCTACCCCTATCTCTCCCTCCTCACTCTCTCACACACACACACACACACATTATCACTCCATCTAGACAAATCTCCCTCTCTCTATCCATCTATCTCTCCACAACCCCTTTCTTATACCTTCAAGTATGTATAGATTATACGTTGCAAAGCTGGCTCAAGGCTTAGGCTACGGAGACGTTCATTGATATATTCCCATCCATCAACACTATTTGTCAAACAATGCATTGCCTATGTTGTTCGCCCATTTGTCGTATTTTTTTTTCAGAAAGAAAAATCAGTATAGTATCAAACTAATAATGATTTATTAATAATTAATTATTTTAGCCAAGGTGATGTGTCAAGTGACTAGGTCTATGAGGTGGACTAGGAGATTTAGTCATATTTAGTAATTGTGTAATTAATCACTTGAATTAGACTAATTTAGAAGACTTAGGATAAGAAGAATAGACTATAGTGAATCTATCAAATAAATTAAATAATTTACTTAATAAATAGAATAATTAAATATTAATTAAATAATAAATATTTAATTAATTCATCAAGTCAATATTAATTAAATAATAAATATTTAATTAATTAATTAGTGAAGCCATTTTTTAGTGTATACAATACCATTTCTATATGAGCGATGATAGATCTCACTCTCATGAGTATGTCCAACATTGCTTTGAGTGGGTGCGGGAAAATGATATTGCTATGGATGGACATCTCATTTGGTCAGATAACTGCATAGGTCAATTATAAAATACTCGTATATTTTATTGGTTGTGTAGAATGCATGTAGAGAGAGGTGTACCTCATATTTGGAGTTATTTTTAGGCCGGACATGGAAACTGGGAGCATGATGGAGAAGGTGCATGTGTAAAGAGAGCTCTAGTTAAGGAGAAATTGAGGATTTCAGGTGTAGAACTCCATGGTGCTCATTCTATTGTTGATTGATTTACTTCAACATTGTCATAGGGGGGAACTCTTGATTCAGCGATGCACAAATTCTTTTGGTTGGTTGAGTTGGGCACAATAGGAGATAGGTTGGATTGTCAAATAGTGAAATATTCTTCAAAAATGCATTCATTTCGAAGTTCAAATGTTAGTATGTAGACCATCTGGATACGAGAGTTGGCTTGTTTTTGTCCTAGTTGTCTTCAGTGTGATTGGGATCAGTGTGAGTCAAGTGAGTAGGTTGATATGTGGGTTCCACATTATCTAACTCCTTTATCTTTCACACTCTCTGTAATAAATGATGACATGGATTGTTCACTTGAATATGACCATGTTTCAGATCATGTACAACTAGGACATGTTTTTGCATTGGTTGCACCACAGGGGAATGATGAGAGATCAGATTACTGGTTAGCACGTTGTGTACGAGGAAAGCAAAAACTTGCACAACCGACGACAGATGATGATATGTTCACATATCCAACAGGTTCATATGTTGTTGCGGGAACATGGTTGTGCACATACACGATTAGAAATAATGGCATTCCTGTGTTTGAAGACTACGAGAAGCACATAACTATTCTCATGTATTCACACCTTGTTATAGCAGCCAATTTTAAGTTGTTCAAACATCAAGGAAAACCAAAGACAAAAGAACTTTGGACTATTAGCACGGCTGACCATGAAGCAATATTGAATACCCTCAAGCAGAGAGATGACCCTTCAGGCACATTTTAGTAGGTAAGTGAAACTCACTACAAGGTTTTCCATGTTCATTACGCTTACATTTAATACATTAATTACAGTTTTCTTAGTCATTTGTTTGAGCCAATAAACTTGGTTTTGTATGTGGATTGTAAGTGCAGTTGAATACATAAATGATAGATATAGAAGATTGAGGTGTGCATTTGATTAGACCATAAAAAATGGCGGTAAACTTCACTATGCATTGGCTACTCATGTTCTTTGGTTCGTTTAGCTACTTATACATTCATAATTTTTTTATCAACCTATAAATTTCTTGTTTTCTCTATTCAATTTTCTTGTGCCTTCCGAATGTAGGGAATGGAAAGTAGAGGTCATCGAGTACCATTTGTTAAACTTATACACTTTAGAAGTGGAAATGACACACTTATTTTTTATATATAGTTGTGTATCTAAGATTTTGGGTAATTTTGTATCTCGGACTTTTGATATGTTTATTCATAATTTATGGTTGTATCAATTATATACAATGTATTGTACGAAAGGTGGTGTGTACAGTCAAGCTTACAATAATGATGAAATACATAAAAGAATGCAAATATTTGACTTGGTTAAAAATAATTATGGTATGAGATATAAAAAGTCATGAGAAGATTCAAATTATTGAAGGCGAGTTTAGTCCTTCTAATTTTTTTAGATAAAATATTTGTGGCTCATAATAGAACAAAATTAAGTACATAAAAATTAAATCATAAATTATCTTATATAATTCTACTTCTCAAGAATATAAGAATTCTTATAAATTCTTGTAAAAAAAATTATAAGGCTTTGTTGAATCCCACATAGTATCAAAACATTTACCTATGAATCCCACATAGTATCGAAACAATGTAGTACTAACAGTCATTGCAACATAATTGGTGGAGTACCTGGAAGGTATTACAAGTAAGGGTAGCTTTTTCGCCAGTGAGATTAAGACAGATAGAATGAATAGGAGGTCCAGAGGATTTAGTGAGGTAAAATTTGAGAGCATCAAGAACCATTCTTATGGGACCAAATCTTTAGCTCCATCGGCTCTGATTGTCCATGTAAATGCTAAGGGAGACTATTTTTCACTCGCGTAGCATCAATAACATTCTGGCACATGTCGGACCAAAGTGTTCCCAAGGTGCACTAAGCGAAATTGGGCAGTGACTTTTGGAGAGCGATATCTCAGACCTTGTGAGGGATATCAGAGATCTGTTAAGTGCACAAGGACCGTCTTTGGAAGGCCTAAAAGCATGTAGATCAGTTTTGGGATATTCCACTTGGATTACATTTGGCAACCCAAACTCGGTTGGTGAAAAAAGTTGCATTGTTACTTAGTTGAAAGTTGCTCAACGGTGCAACTTTCAAATTGTTCATCGTGGGACCAAACCATCAGCTCCATCAGCTTCATTTGGTCGGGTGAAAACTAGGGGAGACATTTTTCGCTCACGTAGCATCAAGAACGTTATAGCGCATGTCACACCAAAGTGTTCCCAAGGTGCACTAAACAAAATTGGGCAGCAATTTTTGGAGAGTGATATCTCAGACCTCGTGAGGAATATAAGAGACCCATTAGGTGCACAAGGACCATCTTGGGAAGGCCTACAAACACATAGAGAAGTTCTAGGATATTGCACTTGGATTCCATTTGGTGACCCGATCTCGGTTGGTAAAAAAAGTTACATTGTTGCTCAGTTGAAAGTTACTCAATAGTGAAACATTCAAACTGTTCGTCATGGGACCAAACTATCAGCTCCATCGACTCCGGTTGGCCAGGTAAATGCTAAGGGAGACCTTTTTTCACTCACATAGCATCAAGAACGTTCTAGCGCATGTCGGACCGAAGTGTTCCCAAGGTGCAATAAGCAAAATTGGGAAGCAATTTTTTGAGAGTGATATCTCAAACCTCGTGATGGATATCAAAGATTTGTGAAGTGCACAAGGACCATCTTGGAAAAGCCTACATGCACGTACATTAGTTCTCAGATATTCCACTTGGATTCCATTTGGCAACCCGATCTTGGTTGGTGAAAAATGTTGCATTATTGCTCAGTTGAAAGTTGCTCAATGGTGCAACTTTCAAACTGTTCATTGTGGGACCAAAGCATCAGCTTCATCGGCTCCAATTGGCAGGGTGAACGCTAGGGGAGACCTTTTTTGCTCACGTAGCATCAAGAACATTCCAGCGCATGTCGGACCAAAGTGTTCCCAAGGTGCACTAAGCAAAATTGGGCATTGATTTTTGGAGAACGATATCTCGGACCTCGTGAGAGATATTAGTGATTCATGAAGTGTACAAGGACCTTCTTGAGAATTCCTACAAGAACTTAGATCAGTTATGGGATATTCTTCTTGGATATTCATTTAGTGAAAAAAGTTGCATTGTTGCTCAGTTGAAAGTTGCTCAATGGTTCAACTTTCAAACTGTTTGTCGTGCGACCAAACCGTCAGCTCCATCAGCTCTGGTTGGCCGGGTATATGCTAGGGGAGACCCTTTTTCTCTCACATAGCATCAAGAAAATTCTGACGCATGTCAGGCCGAAGTGTTCCTTATGTGTACTAAGCAAAATTGGGCAACAATTTTTGGAGAGCGATATCTCAGACCTCGTGAGAGATGTCAGAGATCTATGAAGTGCACAAAGACCATCTTGGGAAGGCCCACAAGCACTTAGATCAGTTCTGGGATATTCCACTAGGATTACATTTGGTGACCTGTTCTCGGTTGGTGAAAAAAGTTGCATTGTTGCTCAGTTGAAAGTTGCTCAATGGTTCATCTTTCAAACCATTTATGCTACGACTAAGCCATCTATTCTATTAGATCTAGCTGGCTAGGTGAACCCCATTCTGCCTACAAAGATGCAAAGAACGTCAGTGACTACCTCGTATCGAAGTGTCCCAAAGGTTTATTATGCCTATTAGCCCAATTGCGATTGCTGATGTAGACCAACCTGGAACACCAATCAACTCATACGATCCAACTGATCCATCCATCCATTCATCGTAAGTCTTGTTTTCTTTACAATGTATCTCAATCAGGGCAAGTTTTCTAATGCTTTAAGCTCAAATTCAGGTTCCATTTTGTAACTTTATTTTATAATTTGATAAAAGAGAGATTTTAATGTATCTTTGTAAGACTATGACTGTCTGTATAAATTAAAATTATGTGCTTGGGAATGATACGTTGTCACTGGTTATAACTTGATCACTTCCAAGGTTGCAAATTTATCTTTTAAATGTCTTGTATAGACATGAATTTAATCTAAATAGCCATCAATAGATGTGTTCTTGTTTTGTTGGAGGTTTTATGGAGAGGTCTCTCTCCTAGTGTACTCTTTACCATTCAAATTATGGGGATAATTTTTCTGATTGATCCAAAAGTTGGCATGTATCATAGAATAGATTTTAAAGATGATTTCAATTTTACAATTATATACCAAAATTTTGTAGCTTCTTTTGTGTCCTTAAATTCTTTTTTTTCATCATTCTTTGCATGTACCTTTAAATAGCTTGTATCACTTGAATCAAATTCCTCTTCACTTTCTTTGAAAGGCTAAACATATTACTTTCATCTCTATGTCAGTGGCCCAATATTATGCTTTCTTATATGATGAGGGAGGAATCATCGTCATTTTATTTTGAATTGTGAGTATCAACCCTTCTGTAAACCATCATTTCTTTAGTTCATCTATTGGTTCCTTTTTCGATCACTTGAATATCTCCTTGAGTCCCTTGTTATGGGCTTGAACATTATTTCAGTGTAGATATCATTATCATCCCTTAATAATTTGTACTGTTGTTCAAATGCTTTATTTTTTCTCTCGCATTTTTCTTTCTTAGTAGTGCAGATGGAGGAAGAGGCTTTGAAGAATTAAGCCCTAAATTTGAAGCAGGTTGTCGCAGAGCACAAGGATGAGGAGACTTTTGTCGTTGTTGCAATAGGTGATTTTCTCTCTCTCTCTCTCATCTTTTTTCTTCCACTGGCTTCTGCTTGTGTGTCTCTTTTCTGCCGCGAAAGAAATCGCAGCCTTGATTTTAGGCTGCAATAAAAAAATTTACAATTTCCAAATATTTGTTCTGTTCAAATGGTAATGGTTTAGGGCTTTTTGGGATTTCTTTCAAGTCTTGACCACAAGCGTACAGGGTTAGTGCCTTGTTTGTGCAGCCACAAGTTTTTCACTCTGATTATATTTTTCTAGAATAGCATGTACTTACGATTTCTATATATAAAAGAGAGGGGGAGATTAATCAGAGGAAGGGAAGATGAAAAGAGAATTTGACCTGTTTGGTGCTTACATAGATGCAGAGAACTGCACGAGCTTTTAAGAAAAAATTGGGTGAGCAGGAAAAATTAAAGAGTTTGCCAAACTTCCATTAAAATTTTCCATTAACCGACATAAAAAAGTAGCACGATATAACGGTGGAAATTTTACAGATAAGAAAACGAGGGAGAAACAATGGGTTGGAACCAGAAAAAGGCGAATTACCATCAAAGGAAGGGGCTATTTTTTTTTACCAGGTTTCTCTATCAACTCTGAATTTTCAGATTTAAATTCTCTTTCCGTATTTTTGAAAGTGGATTCAATTTGCATGTTTTCCTTTTTTCTTCTTGATATTTCTTTGTATTTAGGATAAAAATTTAAATTGGCACGAACCCATGCTTCTGAAATAAACGGAATCGATTGAATTTCTTGTTGTGAAAGCTTTCAATGTGGACATTTTCCCAAATGGATGCTCAGTCAAAACACTGGTTTGGGGCTGGCAAATCTGATTTCGGTAGAGGGAATGTTGTAGAAGTCGTAGATTCGGTTCTGTATCTGCCCCAAAATGCCTTTGCCTGTTTGTTTGAACCATGCGATGACTTCCAATCAGGCTCTCTGTCCCCTCAATTTTAGTGGGATTTATATTTGGTATTTTTCAATTATCCTTTTAATACCTTTTGTCATTAGACATAATAATCAATAGTGAATGACCTAATTGTAGGCTTAAATGCTTAGAAGCAATACCACTGTCATTGATTTCCACAATATGCAGGCTGAAATGGCTCTGTTTGAGTTGTAAAGTTGTTTAGACAGGATGGTACACATTAGAGTTACCTCTACTCTAAATTCTTCCACCCTCAATCATGCACCCTCTACTATAAATTCTTCCACGCTCTTGTTTATTTTCACATCTCATTTGTGTCTTTGGTACCTCCAATATATCCAAGATTAAACTAGTGGGTTGTGTTTTCATATTGGAAGTCCTATCTATTCTTGTACAGCCCAATGTCTTAGTATTAGAGCTGGTAGAATTTTTTGGCCAATCAAAATATTTCCCCCTTAGTCACGTCGTATTCTTCCTTTCCTTTTCCTACCCAAGTATTTATCACCCTATTTTGCTAATATAAATACATGTTAGATGACGCTATTCAATCCTGTTCTATAAAGTAGATGGATTAGCATATAGTTTCTATAGGAATCGTATTCTTGATCTTCTCCCTTGGCACCAACTATATCATGAGAGCCCCCAGGAAATATGTTTTAAGCATCCACACAAGAGACTCTTTACGTATCTTGAGATTTATACTGAGGTACAGATAGAAATTATAATGGTTCATGTTCATAAGGATGACTTGCCGGAAGCTTGTTGTGTGAATGAAATTTTGATTATTTCTTTCCTCTATTGTGGGTGTTGGCAAATTGTCCTCAGCTACATTTAATGTCCTGGCCTTCATGTAAGACCCAGTTGATATATACACACCAAGTTCAGAACTTTGTATCTCAGTGGAGTTCAAAATCAAGCATATAAATAGGATGTACCAATCCATAAATTATGATATATAAGAATAATTTGTACCTTGATACATTGAACATTCTAAGAACTGGATAACCATTTTCAATTTCTGTAACCTTAAACGTTCTCCTACCATTACAAGCCTAAATATCTAGATTCCTTTATATCTGCATAGCTTTTCTACTTAATGAGTTCCTTTCAATATCTTCTTTTCTAAACGAATTTTTAGGAGTAAAGCGTAATTCCCCCACACAGTTTACATGCAAGCTGGGGTAGCTCTAGGAACAATGATCATGATTTAACCAGAGATAAGGGAAATGAATTATGGAAATCAATACACATTTGAGCACTGATTTTGTTGTTTATATAGTTAAACACGAGATCAGATTAATAATTAATTATATAATGAAAAGCATGGGATACCTACCCCTTTGTAAACAATAGTTTACTGATACATAAGACCAAACCCACATCTAGTTCAACTTGCCCATGTTCATGTAGATCTGTTATCATTTTTTTCTTGTCGTCATTTGAACCATGCATTTTACATGCCAAACAAAATCGTATCTTCTCTTTGCCGTGTAATAGAGGTGTGATCACTTTGTGGACTCATTCCATTACTATTTTCTCCCTATACTATTTTTAAATTTAATGCTTGGGTTGGTTGTCAGTGCACAATTCTTTCAAACTATTCTATAATTTTTTCTTTTTTAGTAAATAGCTGCTAAGGGGCAGCACCCATTGTATTAACTTGTAAAAAATCCGGTTACATTGTCTTGCAGGGCATAGATATCAAAAGCCCGTATGAAGCATCAGACTCCCATTATATTGAACTACAAAGTATATAGCCTATACCAGGGCCGTGAAGAAGCTAATCAAAAATTGGCTATAGACGCTAATCGGAAATAGAAATCACAGTGCTGAATCTTAGTATCAATAGCTGGTTGATTTATTAAAAAGGTGAAGAGGCCAAAAGGGATAGATATGAATATTGTTTATCCTAAAAGACGTCCACAATTTCTTTGTTTTTGGAGGGCTTCAGCTGATGAATATAAACTCTTATAGGTGCATAAACAATTTGTAATGAATTACGTAGCCTCATTTAATATCTTCAACAAATTATAATACATGTGCATGGTAAGTCCCTTCTCACCTGCCTTATGCTTCAGTCAGACATACGCCTCTATTAATTTGGAACTTTAGTACTTACTTTCTCTGATAGGTTTAGTTTCATTCTGTGCATGGCATACTATATTTTCAACATCTTGGTTTGTCTATACTACAGTGGTGGAATTTCATTTTGTTTGTAATGCTTACTCTGCCTCTTACAAGTTAGGAGCAATATTTTTTTTAATACTCACTTTTTTCTCTTTCATAGTGTTCATTCTATGTTTTATATCCATCCATCTGGTTTTTTTCCGAAATTTATTCAAATGTATTTAAAATTAATTTTAAAAAAAAAAATATAGATAAGTTATAAATTATTTTTAGAATATTAATTTTTCCCACCTTTACCTATCACTTATGCCTTACATATAATAAATATTATGTAAACTACCAATTCTATTCGTACAAATTTATTTTAACGATTACTAAAAAATATTATTAATATATACAACTCTTATTGAAAAATACTTTAAAATGATAACACCCATAGATTCTATTAGAACATTTAAGAATTTAATTATTCAAACTAATGTGATACAATATTATTAACTTTTTTGTAAACTGATTTAAATTTTTGTTCTTGAATTAAAAAATAATAATGATAATTATTTTTAATAAAATATTTTTAAAAAATTCATATAGGTTGTGTGATCCCAAATGTCAATCTAAATTTTATTTTTAAAAAATCATATAGGTCGCGTGATCCCAAATGTCGATCTAATAATTCAGATATAGATTTCTTGTTTTTTAAAGCAAAGGGATTGAGCTTGAATATATATTGATATGGTTTATTAAAAAAAACATTAAAATTTGCTCTGCAACTTGCCATGTTCTTTCTGGTTTTGAGAAGGCTTTCCCCATGTGTGGGAGGTCATCATTTCCATCCTACACATTTATTGGTCTCTTAGTACTTCATTTTTATGGCTATTTCTACTCGAGGAGGTGGTCATAACAATTTTTGTTTCCGTGCAACCCAATAGGTCAAGACTAGGGTTAGGTTGTTCAAGCAAGTGCTTGCAGAGTAACTAACACTACCAGAAGGGTTCAAGTTCATATTGTAAAGCAAGAAAAAGATCTCATGCTTGGTAGTAGTGGTCAGCAATGGAGGTAAGGGCCACTCTGGCTCCCCCATTGTCATTAAAACTAATTTACAAATGGTTATGGCAATAGATTTAGAGAAGTCTAGAGCTAAGAATTTTGTGGGTTTTTTTGGCATCTCAAGACCTATCTAAGATTGCATCACAAAATTTCTTAAATGATTGGATGCATAATGTGTAGGGTAAGAAACTAGGGTTTCATTTTTCTTACTGTTGAAGGTTGCAGAAAGGACATTTTTTTGCAAACCCTAATAGCCGGAGACATTATTAAGAGACAATTTTGGAAAATTAGGGTATGTCATTTTAGGGAAATTCCTTGGACCCCCGAAGCCATTCAAGATGAAATTATCACTCTTTCTTTCCCTATATGGCTAACCATTTGAAGCATTCCTCAGGCATTGGAGCCCATTCGACATGTTATTAAAATTGATAAATTTGTTGCCACACACTGATGCTATGGTTTTAATCTTTATTAACTGTGGACTTGACCTCCCTAGTGAGATTAAATTTGATCTTAAAGACCAAATAACTTCGTGTCTAGTTGTTTTCTTACACGGTATCAAAGCTTGTTTTCTATGTAGGAGGGAAGGCCATATGAGGCATACTTGCCCTTTGCTAAAAAATAGAATTGTTTCTCACCCTAAATAGACCAACGAGTCCTCTACGACCACTACAAACCCCAACCAATCCAATAAATTGCCGAATGTTAAGAACCCTAATGATGAATCCTTCATTATGACCAAGGATTGACCTCAAGATGGTCCAATCTCTTTAGGTAATACTTTGGATAAACTAAATGAAGATTTTAAACAAAAGCCTTCTTTTTTTAATTCTAGTAAAAATGATGCTCTCCCCAAACTCAAAGACCTCCCGGAGACCAACACCTTGAACTTTGGACTTGATGTGCCAGTCCCACGTCCTAAACATAAGACACAAAATGCTTAGAAAATTGTTCTAAAGAGAATAAGGAGAATTTTCAACCCCATATATAGAGGCAATCACAACTCAAAATGTCAGGATGCTACAAAAATTCCCCATATTAAAGAACATAATTCTTTAGAGGATCTCCCCATTCCCTCCCCGCTCATGGGGGAGAATGGTGCACTAAAAGATGGAGCCCTGAAGGTTGACAAAGCTTTGGAGGAGTCTAGGGACAAGGTTGAGAACCGTGTAGTAATTTTTGACCCCTCTGTGATCCAAGATGACCTTGATGCCGTAAAAGTGGCTTATGACTCAGAAGATAATCTTTCCAACTATTCATTAGTGGTCATCCCAACTGCTCCCTCTCCTCCCCCTTGAGCCCTGCCAAGGCTTAGTGAAAACTCAAGATCCTATCTCTTAGTGTAGCATACCCCTTCAAGAGAGGAGTCAATGGGAATTATCTTTTGATTTTTGCTGGATAGGAGATTGAAGATGGGGTGATTAAGGAATTAGCAATTGTACCTTATAAAGGTAGTTAGATGGAGCCTAAAGTATTTGGCTTTAGTGCTCACAAAAAGAGAAGGAGATTGAAAACCAAAAATGCTGACAAGGAGAGAGACCATTTCTCAATCAATTGAATCCATCCAATATTTACATCTTGTGAAAAAAGAGGGGCAGGCGAATTAGCTCAACCTCTTGTAAGAGAGAGACTAAGCTCCCCAGAAAGCAACTACCTAGCTATTACAAGAGATTTAAATATCCCACGAACACCAACCCCTGATGTTGCCTATGGAAATCAAATACACTTATTGGAATGTCAGGGGGCTTGAGTCCTCTGACAAAAATGTGGGTAAAAGTACAAACATGTGTCACACTTTTATAAAGGAAAAGACTAACAACACCAAAACTATTCAACTTCAATGACACAAAAGTGACATTTCTATTTGGAATTTGAAGATGATGTAAAGTGATTAAATGTGTAAAACTTGATGAACTTTATGCCTATTATTTTAAAATTGATATGTTTTTTAAAAAAAAAATTAAAGTCCATTTTTCAATTGCTGAAAAATACTGCAAATCAGGGGGTCTACCTCCAACCAAAAAACTATATGTAAATATTTTTTTTTCTCTGATTTTGAAATATGTTTTAGATGACATGTATAGCTAGTGTAGAAAAAAAAAGATTGGGTTTTTATGTATATTTTGTTCGTTAAAACAATTCAAAGTCGAATTTACTCGAAATCAACATTTTTGTCTCCCACCTTATTTTCCCTATCAAATCTATAGCAATCCCCAAAATTATTATACACTTGAAGATGACTCTCTCCTCTGATGTTCAATATAATTTTTAAAATTTTCTGATATAAATACTATTTTTTTATTTTTCCGAATCAACATTTTCTCAAATGTCAAAATACCTACTTGCAGTATTTTGTAATTTTAATATACTAGTTCTAATCAAAATACTATTAAAATTTATATGACCACATTCTTGACTTCGAGCTCTATAAAGGGTATTTTTAGTTTTTTTAGAAAGTGTTGTTTTGATGGAGATATTAGATGCAGAAGTTTAAAGTTATGCAAATTTGCAATTTTTTGTGGCTTGGCTATCACATGACATGCCACATAGGATGACTTGACTGCGTAGACTTTGGCCAAAGCCTACTCGACCGAGTCTTAGTCGGTGTTGGCCGACCCATGAGCGGTCGCGTGGGTGAGCGACCGCTCACTTTATCCTCATATATATATGAGGAATAGTTTTTTTCTTTTTAAAACAAAAAAAATTTATTCAAGATCAATCAAGGACACATTTTTTTCTGAAGTAGACGATTTTTTTCTTGGAAGAGGCAATTTTTTTCTTGAAGGAGTATTAAAGTGAATTTGGAAAGAAAAATTTTCAATACTTTGTGCAATGGGAAATAAAAGGAATAGAGAAAAAAAGTATGATCGAATAAGGGATGACAAAATGAAAAGTCATACAAAATGTAATCAAGAGCAACCTGTGGATGTTGAAGAAGAACCTGTTGATGTTGAAGAAGATGCAGCTCTAGTAGGGGAAGAAATTGGTATTAATCAAGGTAGAAATATTTCTTCTGGCATTAAAAATTTGATGGAGATGAATGAAGATTCTCTTTTCAGTCAAATTTCATATGAACACACGGTACCTAAAATCACAATTAAATTGCATTGAAAAAATATGAGAAATATTTCAAAAATAAATCCGTGGTTGGAAAAACATAATTATTTGCCAAGTTATTCAGGAAAAGAGAAATGACTCATGTTTTAGAGTTGCTGGTGTTGATAATAGGAAATCTTAGGAGGTCGTGTAAAAGAAGATATAATTGAAAATTTGCAAGATGCATTAAACCTTATTAATACCACAAGTCGAGGAGTTGAATCAAGTGTTGCACGTAGAGCGTTGATGACTACGATTTCTAGTAAGAGGTTGCCACATAGATTACAAGTTCAAGCAATTTCTGAATTACTGAATATATCTCGAAAAATTGTTCTAAGATATATTAGGAAGAGAAATTTGTTAGATGAAAACATTGAAAATAATTGAGTAAATATTTGTAGACTTCCTCGAAAAGACAAAATTTCTGAAGATGTAAAAAGATGGGTCATTGAATATTGGACCAACCATTCGTGTTTCTTCCAATAGAAGGGACACTATACAAATGAAATATGAAGAGATTGGTATGAAAGTTCAACATCCAAAACATTTTGTAGATACAACACAAAGTGAACTGTTTGAAGCATTCAAGCAAGAATTTTCAGATGTAAAAATATGTCAAAGTATGTTTGAGAGGTTGCGCCCTTGCTTTGTACGAATAAATAAGATACGTGAAATTTATTGCTGTCGAAAACATGTTAAGTTTCATCTATACTTGCAATCATATAAAAAAGTTATGGCAATACTTAATCCAAATAATGTCATCCCTAGAAGTACGACACAATTTGTGAAGTCTATTTTATGTGATAAATCGGAAGGTTCAGATGAGTTCAATGTATAGTGTATAAAAAGTGCATGCATTCATTGTGAAGATTTGTAGAAATTTCCATTGCAAATTAAGAATCTTGATGTTTCAACAATAGTTTTGTGGAAGAGATTTGAATATGGGACCTACCAAACTAAGACATGAGATGAATCCAAGAAAATTTCATTGAAGGAGAGTGAATTTCCCTATGTTGAGTTTATGATCAAATTCTGTGGTATCATTCATCCACATATCCAACATTGTCTTGGTGCACGATGCCAAGGTAAACAATTGCGTGATTCCAAAGACTGTTTTTCACCTGGTTGCATTATTTCAATTGTAGATTTCTTTGAGAACTATATATTTGCTCCTCAATCGCAGATTCAAGCTCAATATTATCATCTTGATCAAGTTGCAATATTTGTGCAAGTGAGCTATAGACACACAATTTGATTTGGATGGTGTAGAAAGTACTAATCCAAATGAATGTAATATCATCAAAGATGTTCATTTCTATATTAGGGATGATAAGGTTTATGATAGGAGTTATGTGGCGCATTGTTTTGCAATGGTTTTTGAAGATCTTGTGAATCCCATGATAAATGTTTCACAACACTGGATTTGGTCTGATGGTTGTGCAGGTAAGTACATGTACTTAAATTCATTTAAGTAATTATATACTTTTAATTTATTATATACATGTGTAAGTTTGACTTTATCCCAGGGTAATTTAAGTCTACAAAAGCCTTTAATTGGCTATCTATGCAACATGCTCAATGCAATGTTAAGTTTTTGTGGAACTTCTTTGAAATTGGTCATAGAAAAGGAGAGTTATGGTTCTCAAATCAACAGATTGGATTTCCCATGGACTTGCCAATCCAATGCTGGGAAACTCAAGTGATTTGGCCAACTAACAAGATTTAGCCAAGGCAAGGTTGAACCCTCTGCAATTCTGGCTCTGCAGAACCAAGGCTGGTAGGCCTATACCTTAAATTTATCCTTCAAGTCTTAAGGCTTTTTATAGCAGATAGAATACACCTCAAACCCTTTTTGTCAAGTATGGAAAGGCACTTGAAAGAAATCTAACTGAAAGCAATATATCATAAACTGTAAACTGAAATAATTTGATTAATTGAAAGAATGCTTAGTAAATATGTATGTAAATTGAAATGAACATATAGATAAGATATCACAAAACTACAAACAATGAACTGAATAACAATAATCCAAATAATGTTTAGACTAGTGCCTTATTCTATCATGGGAAATAGAGTCAAAATCATCCCAACCCTATGTACAACCTCAGAGACAGTTTGCAAGAAACATATCACTTAAAAGGTGTTATGATGAGCATGCATCTTAAGGCAAATCCACATCCATCTCAATTGAGTTTAACTCCTTGAATGACAGGCTGATTGATTGTGGCCACAATCAATTGAATTTAACCATGCAAGATGAAAAGACCAATTGATAGTGAAAGTTGTAAATTTAATCAATGAAGTATGCAACATCAAACTATCACTTTGAAGAAAATATAAAGATTTTATCCAAGGGAATAATTGAAAATGAAGTTGATTCAATTCCCATAGATGAAAGAAAAAAGCACTTATCTTTATTGATTTTGAAAAAATAGTACATCCAGGTCCATGTTACACTTGTTGATTAAAAACTATCCAAATATGTGAAATTGTATTATATTATATTGTATTGTCTTGTCTCTTTACATTTTACATTATGTGTGTGTGTGTGTGAGTGATTTTCACACCTCTTTAGGGTAAAAAGAAACAACCCTTATTACAAATTATTTAAAAATAATAATAAACTAACTAAAAAATAACTACCTACTTTCGGATTTGGCTTTGGTCAAAAATCTAAAACACCTTGTGAAAAGACAATATATTTTCTCAAGATAGGAAATTTGATTTCCCAAACTGGATCATTTTTATATTTTTAAAATTTGACCATCTTCAGCCTTTGTCGACATCATCTTTGTAGCAGGTCAAAATTTCAACATTTTTTGAAGGCTTCGATTAGTTAGTTCTATTTATTTGTGTCATAAATCTTTCTTCCTTTAATTTTTTTAGTATGAAGAAACTTGCTTCTTGAAAATGGATTGGGACTTCTAAATTCTCAAAATTTAGGGTACCACCATTGGCTCTTTCTAGGGACGTATGCTCCCTGTGAGCGTAGCGAGATTGTAGCTATCTCTAGAGAAGCAGACCAAGTATCCATACTTAATCTGATGCAAAGTGAAATTGGGTGGCCCCAGTGTTGGAAATGAGATAAGTAACTGGGAGGGGAGGGTTGAATCAGTTACTCTAAAACAAATCATTTTGTCTCTTAGATGTCTTAAATACTTTAACACTGTTGCTCGGATGATTAAGATATTCTTCTATAACATGGGTGTCAAAGCAATCTTTATAATATCCAATGCAATTATACTTTAGTGATTAAGTACACAAACATAAAACATAAAAAAATAACATATACATGTGTGTGTTATTTTGTGTACCTATTAGCTGCAACACAACACTTAAATAAGTCATTGTATTAGTGAAAAATAAGAGTTAACAAACATATCAATCACTAAAATCGACCTATTGCTTCCTATCTAGGAGGAGTATGAAAAATGCTATAATTACCCTCAAATTATGCATTTATCAGTGACATATACAACCTAGAGTGAAAGATTCAAATGAAACTAATCTATATGCTCAAGAAATATGCATTCTAAGCTCTAAAAATGAAGACTATAATAATGCATGATAAAAAAGCTAAAATGCAATATAGATCTCTAATAATATTAACAACATAACAATGCTTTCAACAATCCAAAATCAAGGGCCCATCGAGATTAAAACTCATTCTATTTATAGAAGAAATTAGGAGTGAGAGGAGAGATAAGGCCATTAAATGCATGTGTAAGAGCCTGAATGAGGGGGGGCATTTATGAGGCATGGTGAGGGTATAAGCATTAATGAGGCATGGTGAAGGTGTAAGTCCAAGCTTGAGAAAGTGGACTTTGGAGGAAGGGGAGCTTGAGAATGTTGACTTTGAGGAATGAGTTGAAATCCTAATCAAAAGATTAGGAATGTGACATCATTAGGGAGTGGGTTAAGATGTGATTAAGATTATAATTAGGCTTAGCATGGGTGAAGAGGTTGGGATTAGTTCGAACCCAAGGTTAAGGTGGTTGAAATAAGTTAGGTTAGAGGTTAAAGGGAATATTAATGAAATGAAATATATAAATAATATATGCATTCAATAATAGGGAAAAATAATTATTTAAGCTTTTGAGTGCTTTTGATAATTAATCAAGATTATAGCCAATTAACTAAATTAATTAGGCTAGGGGATTGGCTTCCTTTTTTGCAAGTGATGAGGTGTAATTAGGATTTTATTTAATTCTTTTTTAATTAATTAACTTAGCCATGTTTTGATTAGTTTTAATAGAATTGAATTGATTCGATTTGATTGGCTAAAGTAATTAATGTAATTTAGTGATTAAATCACTTAGGAGATTAAATTTGATTTAAATGAATTATGCCAGTAAATTGAAGAATTATTTTGACATAATTGGGGGTATGATCACACTTAGGGAAAATAGGGTCTATGATCAGAGCATACCAAATTAGGGTGGTTACATTTGCCCCGCTTTAAATAGATGTACGAGCATCGCATTGATTCAAAGAAAGTTTTTGATGTTGACTTTAGAAAGTTTGAGAATTCTGCTCTTGATTGAACGAAATGTCTGATGAGACTAGTCTCGCACTTGATTGAACTAAATTGATGGAATTGAATTTGAACTTGATCGAACAAAGGTCAATAAACAAAGATCTTAAAAATACTAATTCTAAACTTGGTTGTCGTCTGAGAATTGATAATACTGACTCTGAACTTGATCAAACGAAGGTCAGTACAAAGTTGTCAGGAGCTTAATAAGAATCTATAAAAAAAATAGACATAGGATATCCAGCTTGTGAGAACTGAAGGCTTCTATCCAACAGTCCTAACTTAGTCAAGGAACTATAATGCCTATAGCCTTTTGATAATGAAGTCATTTTAATGATGTTCCAAGCAAGAATTTGATTGATTATAGTGTGATCATGCCCCCTCGGGAATGAAATAAAAAGAAAAAGAATAAAATCCCTCTGTTGAAATGATGTATCACTGGCATGGATTGGTGAGATCAAGAAAGAATCTATTAGAAGAAGTGAAGAAATAGAGGTGTGTTATGAGAAAACACATTGGTACCAAGTTAATGACGTTAAAATGTGAGTTTGATTTTGTTCTTGATTGATCAAAGATTTTGGGAATCATTGATATCAATAATATATATTATGTAATTAACCTGGATTTTGGATGAATCAAGAAATCATTTTAAGCTCAAGTCCTTTTTATGCTATTTTTGTGAAAATGAATCATGCAATCTTTAAATGCATCTACATGCAGACTCCTAGGATTGTCACTGATGTTGTATACGTTGTAGCATTTTATCATCATTGGGTATTTTGTTGTAACAGACATCGCCTGATAGTATAACTGTCACTGATACCCACTGGTATCATGAAAGTATGAATACTATGTGTATTGGATGCAATGTTAGAAATAAACGTAGGCATCAAGGCATAGAAGCCAGGAATGATAAGTTAGTTATCTCCTTTTAATGTTTAGAATCAGTGTCTGATTCAAGTGTAATGTAAGAAATGTGACCCGTAATGACCTTGAAAATTCATATCTTGGGGTACATCACGTAGCGTACACCTTAGTGAGAATCTGATTTAGAAAATAGACAAGGAAATTGTTTCAACCTCACCGTAGTTTACACATAACAAGGATCGAGATATATGCGTCTATCCACCTATGTTGGCATCTCTTACCATAAACATCCAAGTTAGTTGAAATTTATAGGATCATTTGGAACAATCACCATACGCAAAAAACCAAGAAAATGTTATGTCTCATATCCTTGTGACTCTGTGTCATGGGATAGACGTCACAGAGTCACTATGAAGACATAACAACCACCAATTGAGAATCAATCAAAGAAAATTATAATCACTTAGATGCCCCTAGTATGAAACATCATGGGAACATAAAAGAATCATAACCAAACCAAGATCAAACTGTGTGTTTAAATAGTTTTTGAGAACTACTGTTTGATTCATTTTTCAAGCGCAATAGAGATTCATCAATCAGAATTTTGGAATTTAAGCAATATGTTTTCATATGTGAGATTAACTTTTTTAGCAATTGCGATCCAATGTAGTGCTTAGAAATACCTTTGATGTCTGTTACGGTAGGTGAGTTTGAGAAAAGACCATTATTTTGTGATAGTGATGTTTAAGTTCAAGTATCAAGAAATACTACTTTGAGAGGCAAACCATCCTAGACAAGATGCTTAGGACAACTTAGCAGACACAAACTGACCAAGCTTAGCAAGGATGCCCCTAGTGCAAAATGATGATTCCTAAGAAGTAAATGCAGACAAATCCCAAGCAAGGATAAGATATTTGTAAGGAATCAGAGTCACCAAATAGAACAAGTGTAAGTATGAAGGTTTAGTGTTGTCAGTGCATTGATAGATAGAGCATAGAGTTTGAGTGACGCCTGTTCGCCAGGTTTTCACCACTCGGAAAAGATTTTTATTTTGCTACCAAGACGCTTGATTGCCAGGTTTTTGCCAAGGCACTTTTTATCCTTTTCCATTTTTTTTCTATTTTCGCTTTTTTACTTCTTTTTTTTTTGTAGTATCAAGGTGCCTGTTTCCTAGGTCTTCACCAAGGATACCTTTTTTCAAGACTTTTTCTACTATTTTGAGATTTCTTTAGGATCAATTTTATATTTTTGTGGTATTTTCTGAGATTTTCACTACATAGGATCTGCTAGCTAGACATCAAGCGTATAATTGCTTCAAATGTAGAGTATTAATGGGATCAGGAAGACCATCTCCCTTAGGTGTAGCTAGCTGATAGGCTCTAGTCCCAAAAGTTGCAGTAATGACATAAGGTCCCAGCTAGTTTGGTTCAAATTTTCCTTTCTGTTATCTGTTAGGCTGGTTCTTATGATTCTCTTTCAAAATGAGATCCCCCACTTGAAAGTGTCGTGGTTTGACCTTTTTATTGTACCCCTTTGACATGCATTTTTGGTACACTTTCAGGTGATCAAACGCTTGCTTCCTGCGCTCATTAAGTAAGTCTAAAGAATTTACCCCATCAATGCGAAATTGTTTGTCAGTAGCAAGACCTTGTAAAGATACCCGCAAAGATGAGATTTCAACCTCAATAGGTAATACTGCCTCTGCATCATAGACTAGAGAAAATGGCATAGCTCCAGTTGGTGTTTGGATGCTTGTTCTGTAGGCCCAAAGTGTCAGATTTAATTGTAAATGCCACTCTCTGTCATACTTACTCATAGTTCTGTGTAGGATTTTGAGAATGTTCTTGTTAGATGCCTCAACCTGTCCATTACCTTGAGGATAATATATTGAGGAACAATGTTGATTAATGTGAAATTGTGTGCAAAGGTCTTCGATGTCTTGGTTTTTAAATTGGCCCCCATTGTCTGTTACAATTGAAGAGGGTATCCCATATATATAAATAATGTAGTTCAAGATAAACATAGCCATCTGTTTTCCAATGGCTTTGATTAGCGGCACGACCTTGACCAATTTAGTGAAATACTCAATGGTCGTAATGATGTATTTGTGTCCACTTGAAGAATTAGGATATATTTATCCAACCAAATCAAAGGCCCATTGCTGAAATAACCAATGTGTTATGAATGGTATGAGTTCTCTAGAAGGAGCATGGATGATTTCCATGTGTTTGGCATTAATGACATGTTTTTGAAAATAGAACAACATATTTTTCCATTGTGGGCCAGTAATAGCCTACTCTTAACACTTTCTTAGCTAGTGAAAAGCCATTTGAGTGTGATCCACATACACCTTCGTGGACTTCTTTCAATGCGCGATCTGACTCTTCGTGTTCTAAACACCTAAGAAGTGTACCGTCGAGATCTTGTTTATATAAGTTATTAGTAATGAGGACATAACATGATGTCTGAATTAGGGCTCATTTTTCATTTCAGGATAGGTCATTAGGTATAGTTTGGTCAGTTAGGTAAGCAATGATTATGGCGTACCAGGATTGGTCTTGGGCATTCAAAGCACAAATTATTTGGTATTCGAGGGTATCAAAAGCGGGGTAGGATAGTTCTTCCACCAAGAATTCATAGCAGAACTAATGTTCTTCTAGTTGTAACATGGATGCCAGTGTAGCCATAGCATCTACAACTTTATTCTTTGTTTTGGGTATTTGTTGGAATGTGATGAAGACAAAGTATTTCTTTAGGTCATCAACCAGTTGTTTATAAGGCATCAACTTTTCATCTTTAGTCTGATAGTCTCCATTTACTTGATTAATTATAAGTTGAGAGTCACCATACACATGTAACAATATGATCTTCCATTCCATAGCAAGTTTAAGACCATTTACCAATGCTTCAAATTCAGAAATGTTATTTGTGCATGGAAACATCAATTTGTAGGACTTGGGTATTTTGTAGCCTTGAGGAGTTATGAATAGAACCCCTGCTCCAGAGCCTTGTTGCGTGAAAGAACCATCAAAGTACATCTTCCATGGATACTCAGTTAGATGCATATTTGTTTCATTGGGGAACTCAATTCTCAAAGGTTCATCATCTTGGAGTGGTGAATCAGCTAATTGATCTACTAGAACCTGTCCTTTAATAGCTCTTCTATCTACATATTCAATATCAAATTCACTTAGAATTAGGACCTGCTTTGCTAACCTTCCTGTTAATGTTGTCTTGCTTAAGAGATATTTCAAAGGATCTATCTTTGTGATGAGCTTTACTGTATGTGACAACATATAGTGTCTCAATTTCTGTGATGCGAAGACAACTGCTAAGAAAGCTTTCTCAATTATACTGTAATTGAGTTCATAAGATACTAGCGTTCTGCTGACATAGTAGATTTCTCTTTCCTTTTTAGTTTCATCTTCTTGTGCCAGCAATACTCCCCGTGATGTAGTTGTAGCTGAAATATACAATAGTAATGGCTTTCCATGAATAGGTGCCATAAGAATGGGAGGAGTGGCCAAGTACTCTTTTAATTATTTGAAGTTATTTTCACAATGTTCGTCCCATTTGAAAGTGACACCTTTATATAGCAATTTAGTAAAGGGTTGTGCTTTGTCTGCAAGTTGTGATATAAATTTCCTGATTGGCTGGAGTCTTCCTTGTAATGTCCTCATTTAACTAATGTTGCATGAAGGAGCCATTTCTAGTATAGCTTTAAATTTTTCAGGGTCCACCTCAATTCCTTTTGCTGATACGATAAATCCTAGCAACTTTCCTGATTGAACCCCAAAGGCACATTTCTTTGGATTAAGTCTGAGTTGAAATTGTTCCATGCGATCTAATATCTTTCGCAAGTCTTCAATATGAGTAGTACTTTATTTTGATTTAGCTAAGGTATCGTCCACATAATCCTTCATATTTTTATGCATCATATCATGGAATATAGTAGTCATATCTCTTTGGTATGTAGCACCTTCATTCTTTAATCCAAACGACATAACATTCTAGCGAAAGGTTCCCCATGCGCATGTAAATGCGGTCTTCTCTTGATATTTAGGAGCAATTTTAATCTTGTTCTTTAGGAGCAATTTTAATCTTGTTATAGCCCAAGAAACCATCCATTAATGAGTACATTTGATAGCCTGCTATTAGATCTATGATCATATCAATGTTTGGTAGTGGAAAATCATCTATAGGACATGCTTTGTTCAAGTCTCTAAAGTCTGTACAGATTCGGATAGATTTATCTATTTTAGACACTGGTACCACATTAAAAATCCATCATGTGTAAGCGATGACTCTGATGAATCCAACTTTTAGTAATTTTTATAGCTCTGCATTTACCAGTAATGCAACATGAGGATGCATATTCCTTAATTTTTGTTTCACAGGTTTGATCCCAGGAGCTATAGATAAATAGTGCATTATTAATTCAGGATCTAGTCCAGGCATATTTGTGTAACACCTTGCAATGTTGATCTTTTTCTCTTTCAAGAACTCAGTGAATTGTATCTTCTCCTCATCTGAAAAAGATTGTGCTAGGTGAACAATACGAGGAACTTTAGTGGTGCCCAAGTTAACTGGTTGTGTTGGTTCTATCAAAACTAAAGATCTTTCTTGAAAGTGTTTAGGGATGATATCAAGAATCTCATCTTTTGGCGCCTCTGGGAGGTTTTCACCATCAGATACATCTTTTATTTTCACTATTTTAGAATCTGATACTGCTACAACGTGGTTTTCACCATCAGTTCTTTTCTTCTTTTTATTTTTCAATTTGTGACTAAGGAACTTGATATCCTCCTCCGACATGTTCACACTCCTTGCACTGGTGGAAGAAGGATAAGGTTCACAAGCATTTAGATAGAAAGCTAAAGTGTAGTCATTAGGGAAGTTCATGATAGGATTAGGGTCTGAATTCATCCAATCAGTTAGGTCTGGGTTTATCAATGATAATGAATTGGAGTTTGGTAAGGATAGCATTGCGTCAGCGTCAAAACTATTAACTGACAAGACATGTTCTGTTAGGTCAACTTCTATAGTATTTAGATCATTAAGAGTTAAACCGTTATTAATAGGGTCATTGTCAGTAATATGTGGACCTAACTCTAGTGACTCATCAGTCGAGTATTCTTATTGTTCTCTCACCAAAATATAACTCATTTCTTGTATTCTCATAATATCCTCTAGACCTAGTAAAAGACCAGTTTGACCATCAATGATTCTTGGTAATGGTATCTCATCTGACTCTGGAACAACTACAATGTCAGGGGAAGTGTTATAACTTTCTCCTCTTTGAAATATCGGTGTTAACTTATGAATCACATGTACTTCAATGTCCATAGTAGCATGAGATAGGACATCTCATTCATAATCATGTGAGTCTGTCATTTGATCATCTCATTTGTTTAGAAACTCAACAATAGTTACCTGATGTACCCTATTATCCACTTGTAGATCAACGTGTGGTAAATATAGGACATGTGTAATTGCGACCAGCTCCCCCTAGTTAGGATGTGAATCTTGTTGTTGGGGTATGTCTTCAATAGTTGTTTCTATCAATGGTACTTCTGAAGTGTCTTCTGTTGTTTCTTCTACCTCTTGAATAGTAGCTTGTGTTAATAAAGGAACATGAGTGTCTTGTGGTGTCTCAAAGATAGGTACATATCTTTATCCTTGATATTAGGGATACTCTGTACCAATATGCAATAATCTCTCATAGGTCCACTGTTCTAGTTATGTTTCTTCTTCTTCATCACTTCCTTTATCAAAGATCAGACTATCTCTTGAAGTAGGGTTTTCAGATTTATTATTTAAACCTAGTCCTGTTTTATCTTTGGTATTTTTGAATTCCATGGGTATAGGTTCAACAAGTCCCTTTCCTTTGTCTCCTAAAGGTCCTTCTCCTTCATATGCCATTTGTTTGAGAAGATCATATCCTTTACCATACTTTTCTGGGGATATTTCTACATGTTTTACCTCATTTTCTTTTGGTTCTCCCTTGTAAAGCCAAGCCAAGACTACTTTTTCTTCTTTTTCATCCTCTTGGGAGGTAGATGCTTTAACCATACCAGTTTCTTTGTGGATTTCTGTCTCTTTAGATGTAGTGGGTGTGAAAGACGGGGAAAGTTTTCCATAAGATCTCAGAGACACTGTAAGTTCTATCAATGACGGGGTCATGTCTAGCTTGTATTCTCCCATACTAGTTTCTTCAAGCTTTAAGGTCTTTCCAAAACTTTTCATAACCATGTCTTTAGTAGTTTTAGGTACATTCTCTTTTGGGACTTCCTTGTTATGAGGGACCATACTACCTACTTTAACATTGTTGCAAGTATAACTAGCATCTACAGGAATGGTTACTTCCACCCCATTACGTGAGAATTTGATACATTGGTGGTAAGTAGATGGTACTGCTTACATTTCATGGATCCAAGGTCTCCCTAATAGTATTTTGTAAGCCAAGGGTGGATCTAGAACTTGACATATCACATTTCTTTCAACTAGTCCTATTCTGATTGGTAGAACAATGAGACCTTTAGATGATCTTTCTTCCTCATCATAAGCTTTGATAGTGATCTTACTTCTTGAATCAATGGTTTGTTCTAAGAGACCCAACTTTCTGATTAGATTGAGAGTACAAATGTTCAACCCCGCGCCTTCATCTATCAATACATGTCTGACATAGGTTTTGTAAATTAGGACTTCAATGTGTAGAGGTTGGTTATGTGGATGCATCAATGAATTATCATGTTCTTCTAAAAAGGAGAGATAATGGGGTGCTCAGATATGATTTACCATTGCTTGTAATTTTTCTACATCAATATCTTTTGGTACATTTTTTGAATGTAGGGCTTGTTCAAGAACTTCCCTATGCACTAAGGAGATCTTAAGTAACTCAAAGATAAAAATTTGAGCAGAGGTTCGTTGCAATTGATCCACCAAGCTATAGTTCACTGCTAGAATGGTAACTATTTGTCTTGCGGCCATCGGTTGCGGCCATTGGTTTGGGAATAGTGACAAGAGGTACCTTGGAAGATGTTTCTGATTTTTATGAGGAACTAGGCCCTTTGATTGTGACTTGTTCTTGACTTCGAGTCACTGTATTTAATTGGGTAGATGTGTTTTTAACACCCTTGATAGTGATCACACTAATTGATTCGTATTTAATATCTAACATGTTGATCACATTACCATTATTGGAGTAGGTGTAGTTTACTTCATTTCCTTTCCCTTTGGATGCTTCCCCTTTCTCATAATTAGGGAATGGTTTATTAAATACCGTATGGTCTTCATTAGTGGTGTGTCCTTCCACTTTGATCTTGCCTCCTTCAATAAGGTCTTGTATAACGTGTTTGAGTTTAAGACAATTATTAGTCTTATGTCCCTTATTTTTGTGAAAGACACAATAAGAATTGTCATCCCACCACCTTGGTTTGACTTATGGTTCCCATGGTTTTGAATCCAGGATTGTAAGAACTTTGTTGTCTAAGAGTGTTTTCAAAATTGTCTCAAGAGGTTCTCCCAAAGAAGTGAATGTTTGTTGAGGTTTAGAAGTCCATGGTTGACTCTTGGTGTTCTCATTGTTTGCTTTAGGTATTGTGGTTGTTACCTTGGCATCTTTACTTGCTTGCATGCTATTCGTTAGATTGAACACTACGGGTTTAGGATTAGCATTATATGCATCTACCACTTCATCGTTAACAACATTCTTGTTTTGTTTCCACCATTTAGGCTTGTTGTTGGAGTTGGTAGATTTTTTATCACTTTAGAGAGTGATTTATCCTTTCTTAACCATTAACTCTTTAATACGGATGTCATTTTTTATTATCCTATCAAAGATGGGTGAATCCTGCATTTTCAATGCATAGTTTAATTCAGGTACCAGGTTATTAATAAATATTTCCATCTTCTCTGATTCAGGAATAGCTCTTGAATACCTTGAAAAGATTTTCCTCCACCGTTGTAAAAGGTGTGTAAAGGACTCACCGGTTCTTTGTTTTGTGTTACACAAGTCCATCATGGTTACATCGTGTTGTATATTGTAGGAGTAATGTTGGATAAACCGTTGAATGAACTCCTCAAAATATTTTACCTTAGGTGTGAGTTTGGAGATCCACTCCATAGCATTTTCGCCTAGACTTCCTAAAAATAGCCTCATTAGGTATGTAGGTTCGCGTATGTACTCTATGCTTAGAGCACAAAAATCTCTCACATGGTCATGTGGATCAGTCTCTCCCATATACTTGTCATATTTTGGCCCTGTCATGTTGGGAGGAAATAGAACAATATTGATACTCTCGTCAAAAGGAAATGGACAAATGGAGTCCAAAGAGTATTTTTTTTGGGTTTAACCTTCTCTTGTTTGAGCGTTGCAAGTTCAATTTGCATCAAGGTTAGTTGTTTGGTGAGAATAGAGATAGGGGTTGATACCTCTTTTTCTTTTTGTTGTTCAACATCATAATCTTTAGGTAATTTTAGTGGATGCTAGATGGAGAAAGTATTTCTCTTTGTCTTCACCAATCATCTTTTCCAATGTTCTTTGGAATTTCCTACTTTGTTTGAGTCTATTGTACTCTTCTTCAGGAATTGCTCCATCACTTTCCAAATCAAACAAAGGATGTTCGATGTGTTTTTCTTCTTCACCATCACTATCTTCTTGTTTTGGTTTTCGTCATTGTTGTTTTCTTCATAAGCTTTACTCCACTCATTCTTAGAAGCATCCATTGCGAGTGATTCCGTGTTAGTTAAGGGATTACGAGATATTTTTCCTTGTTGAAATTGTAGTGATATAGAAGGTACTTCTGATTCTTTAGCAAGATACTTGTTGCGTCTTGTGTTAACTTTGAAGTTGGATCTCAACTATGTCCAAAGTTTCCCAATAGTGTCAAGTGAAGTCTCAAATCGTTCAAGTAAGTGTGTCCAAATTGTAAGGATAGTTTGTTGTTTGGTGGAAGTAAATGAATCCAGCGTCAAAGGGTTAGAATGCTCTGATAGTGAGCTGGGAATCAAGTTTGTTTTAAGAGTGAATAGACGACATGTTTTGAGGCATATCACAAGAGCCCAAAATGACATGCAAGGTAGAATTGAAAAAGTTTTGAAACAATAATAGAGAGACTAGAAAAAGCAACAGGGTCAAACTAAGGAGCCAAAAGGGTACCCAAAAATACTAAATTTCTCTGAGAGATGCCTATGCAAGTGCCCACTGTCCCAGATGCAACACTCTAGATGCGAGCTTTTGCAAAATTAGATGTGAGCCTAAGTATCCTGAATGCGACCTTTCTCCCTACAAGCGATACAATATTTACCAGATGCGAGCTTGCACACTGAATGCGAGATTGCACAGCTAGATGCGAGCCAGGGCAGACCAAAAGCGACTCTTTGATGTTCTGTCAGTTTTTGTAAATTTTGTCCTGAAGTTTGTGTAAATTTGTCTGACAGTAGGTTGTTTTTGAGTCTTTCCAATGAGTGAAAAATATAGTATGTATCCAGAGGATTGAATCTTGTTTCTTGTTTGAATGATTTATCTTGTTATTGAGCTTTCAAACATATCAAACACTATTGCATTGTTAAAGGTGAACAAACACATCCTTACTCCCTATTTTCTAAGCAGAGGATGAAAATATTTGCTTGTAGACTCAGGTACACACTCAACTACTAATCAGAATATGTCCATCACCAAGAACGCAATGGCTCTAGTCATGATGCCATATTAGCTGACTCCAAACGCAATGAGGGTACAAAATGATGAGTATCTTGGGACAATTACTTTTTTCCTTGCACAAATATTATCACCCTTTTGGGGATGAATCGAGTAGTTTGACTACAAAGTTTGTTGTTTATGATGTGGCAATCCATTTGAAACTGTCTCCCATAGAATTGTTCAAGGCAAAATTGAGTCGTATAGCCCTATGAGTACTCAAATATGTGTAGTCTCGCAAGAAAGATTCAAGTGGCTCCACTCTACACATACCCAAGCATGTTCAAGGAATGATGTAAAAATTTCAAGAACAAAATCGATTTCATCTTTCGAGGCTTTGGCCTGTAAGGAAGCAATTATTTATAGTGAGTTGGAAGGGTTGGCGTAAAACCTGTCCTCACTTAGGTCATTCCTAAATTTTTTTTCCCTCAAATGATATGCCCTCTAGTGTTTAACAAGCATACAAAAGATTGAAGAGCTTAGGATTTCAAGATTTATGATTCTTCAAAAGAAGAAGAGCATACTCTCCTAGTCCATGCCATTTTCTCCCAAAACACTTCAATCACTTGTTCATTCCCTCAAACCACTTCACTTACAACTTAATCCCCCATATCGAGTCTTTGATTACCCCACTTGGAAGGAAGATAAAATCCTCTAGCGAGACCAAAAAGTAAGTTTAAGCTTGATTTATATGTTCCTAAGTTATGAAAAAACAGGTACTTGAAAGCAAATTTTATTTTGTTCAATTCCCCTAGAGTTAGATGATTTGTTTGTTCAATTTCTATCCAAATTTAGACAATGAGGCATTCTTTTGCCCATAATATTTAGTGCTTTGTGTTGTTCAATTAATTTATTAAAAATGAATTTAAACAATGAATTTGTTTGCTTGTTCATTTACTCTGAATTCCTCTCAAATTTTAAACCAACTTTTGATTTTCTGATTTTCCTTGAAGGAAAAGAGCATACTAATCTGATTGATTTAATAAGTGATTTAGAAAATGTGTCTTAATTTGCAACTTTGAGGAATTGAAGAACAAGTTAATCTATAAAAAATGCAAAGCTCAAAGTAACAATCTTCTTTCCATCCTTTTTATAAAAAAAAAGGATAACCAGCAACCTGCAAACACTTATTAGGCTGTTTAAATGACAGAGACATAAAACATGCAAAGGTTAATGGTTAGATTTTTCAAATTTCAACCCTAAAAACTAGATGCAATCCTATCCTCCTAATTGCGATTGTATTTACCAGATGTGATCCAATACACCAAAAATGATACAATGAATACCAGATGCGAGCCTTTACCAAAAACAATGCAAGATTTTTGGTGTGCGATCTAAGATTATGCGATGCGATCCAATATCCTAGATGCAAGCCTTGGCGACCAAAAATGACTCTATTCCTGAAACCTGGGAAGACAAATTGGTAGAAAATGAATTCAAGGTGAGGTAAAATCTGAGATTCTGCTCCACGGTGGGAGCCAAAAATGTGTGTTATATTTTGTGTACCTGTTAGCTGTAACACAACACTTCAATAAGTCATTGTATTAGTGAAAAACAAGAGTTAGCAAGCATATCAATCACTAAAATCGACCTATTGGTTCCTATCTAGGAGGAGTATGAAAAATTCTATAATTTCTCTTAGATTATGCATTTATTAGTGACATATACAACGTAGAGTGAAAGATTCAAATGAAAATAATCTATATGCTCAAGAAATATGCATTCTAAGCTCTAAAACTGAAGACTATAACAATGCATGATAAGAAAGCTAAAATGCAATATAGATCTCTAATAATATTAACAACATAACAATGATTTCAACAATCCAAAATCAGGGGCCCGTTGAGCTTAAAACTCATCCTATTTATAGAAGAAATTAGGAGTGAGAGGAGAGATAAGTCCATTAAATGTATGTGTAAGAGCCTTAATGAGGGGGAGCATTTATGAGGCATGGTGAGGGTATAAGCATTAATGATGCATTTATGAGAGCATTAATGAGGCATGGTGAAGGTGTAAGTCCAAGCTTGAGAAAGTGGACTTTGGAGGAAGGGGAGCTTGAGAATGTTGACTTTGAGGAATGAGTTGAATTTCTAATCAAAAGATTAGGAATGTGACATCATTAGCGAGTGGGTTAAGATGGGATTAAGATTAAAATTAGGCTTGGCATGGGTGAATAGGTTGGGATTTGTTCGAACCTAGGGTTAAGGTGGTTGAGATAGGTTAGGTTAGGGGTTAAAGGGAATATTAATGAAATGAAATATTTAAATAATATATTCATTCAATAATAGGGAAAAATAATTATTTAATCTTTTGATTACTTTTGATAATTAATCAGGACTATAGCCAATTAATTAAATTAATTAGGCTAGGGGATTGGCTTCCTTTTTTGCAAGTGATGAGGTGTAATTAGGATTTTATTTAATTCATTTTTAATTAATTACCTTAGCCATGTTTTGATTTGTTTTAATAGAATTTAATTGATTTGATTTGATTGGCTAAAGTAATTAATGTAATTTAGTGATTAAATCACCTAGGAGATTAAATTTGATTTAAATGAATTATGTCAGTAAAATGAAGAATTGTTTTGACATAATTGGGGGTATGATCACACCTAGGAAAAATATGGTCTATGGTTAGAGAAAACCAAATTAGGGTGGTTACAATACATAGGTGACACCAAGATTTAACGTGGAAACCCAATATGGGAAAAACCACCAATGTAACTAGTTACTATTTTTCACTCTTCTGGAGTGAGCCCTGTTAGGAGCCAACCTTGTTAAAGGTTACAATAACACACTGTTAGGTGTGACCCTATTAGAGGATTTAATCACGCTGTGAGGAGTGGCCTTGTTAGAGTTCTTCAACACTTCAACATAGAAATGCTACCTTGTGAGAGGATTTACAAAAGACTATTAAGTCTACTATGTTAAGAGATTTGAGACCACTGCTACAATTGTTAGAGAGTAACAATGAATTGACTTGTATGTGTAAGCAACTATCTTTGTTGATTCAGATCTCTGTTCTAATTACGATTGGATCCTTGTTGTTCAAATGTTCTATTGCAGCTCTGAGTGATCAATCAGAATCCTATCTGATTTCGCCTTCACTCTTCATGTCACAGAATTCTACACTTCTGCTTTTTCCTTCCACTTCTCTTTTTCACTTCATTACTCATTTTATTCAATCCAAACTTGACCTTTCATATATATGATGAGCCCTACCAAGTCAGCTTGAATATACTTCTAAATAATAAATCACAATTCAGTCGACCTCATATTATCAATTAATTATAAAATGTAAATCACTGTTAGTCGGCTGCCACCGAATGCCCGACCATGACTGAAATTCCTGAGTGACTTGGTCAACACTGAACTACTTCAATACCCGACTGAACTCGGTCGACACTGAAATAACTCATTTTATTCACCAATTGTGCTTGGTCTGAATGTAGACATTTGTGTAACATCACTACATAAGTGTATATACATATGTAACATCAATGAAAATACACAATTGAATAATTGTCTTCAACACCCAGGCCCCCCCAAAAAAGTGAACACTGCTTCTTTCCTCTATCGAACACATAATTCTGATCATGTAATACTGTGGATCTCCCGAATACGATGTCATCATTGTCATGGACAACATTTATTACTTTATTAACACACTTTGACTTTTGTTTACCCTTAGAAAATTCAGTAGGTGCACTGTATTCCTTGCTAAATAGAAGATCCACATGCATTTGGTCAACCCTACAAGTAACTAGATTAAGCTCTTCTACTTGGATGCCTTTACGTACACAATCTTCCCTATACTCAAGATGTTGTTTCTCTTCACAAAAAGGATTTGGAGATAATTCACATTCAGGAACTTCCTTCTATCAAGAATTTGATCAGATAGGATACTCGGATAATTTTCAGAACTAATCTTCAACACATTCTCCTCATTATGTCTATTTGATTCCATCTCATCTTCACATGTTTGATACAAATTCTTCTCATAGGATGAAATAATGCATGTCTCACTTTCTAAATACACTTCCCCATACATATTTTGAGTTTCATCATCTTCAAAATGATCACTAGCCCCACTGTCTTTATCATGATGTTGATGGACTTGATTGAATAGAAAATATTCTTCAAATAATGGATTCAAGGATATAGAGAACTCGGGCATATCTCCATGGGATATTTTATCTGAAACTTCTTTGTGTTCATATGTTTTATACTGTTCTATTTCATCTCTATTATTTGATTCCTGAAATTTATCATCTTCTTCATCTAGTACCCCCTGAGTATGTATTGATCCATCAACTTGCTTATCATGGTGCATTGAGAAAAAAATTTGACCACTCTTCTCAACATGTTTTTGATATTCCATGTCTAGTAAATATGAGATTTCTTTTGTACTGAGAAGATCTTCTTCCTCATCATCATGGTCATTGATACTTGTTTCCATGAAAATCTTACTATGTACAGATTCTTCTTCAATCTGATCTAAATTTTTCTCCTCCACATCATCACAAGTATTATTATGGTTCTCAAGAATGGATGTTTCTTTATCTTTTGCATGACTAGTGCACTCATCTTCCACACCAAGATAATCATCAAGCATAAGGTCGTGTTCAATCTAAGCATAAGCCTCCCTTTTTTTGTCTTCATTAGCTTCTTCTAATATATGCGCAAGGAATTTTACAGAAGGATCATCTGATGTGATTCCCAATGTTTTTACCTTTCTCATGATTTCTTTTTGTGAAGTCATAATGTTTGAAGGTATTTCTCGAAGAATGTTCACCATTCTTATCAGCTAATGTGCAGAAGACTCCCCTTCAAATTTCTCCAAGCTAAGAAAATGCATCAAGCGGAGACATAGTAGGATCCTCTTCTATGGTGCAACTTTAGTCTTCATACCGTTCATAGCACATGTTGTCTTCTTCACCACTGGCATCATGAAATGTATAAAGAAACCATTGCTCAAAGAGTCTCCATGATGAGATGGACTACGTAGGTAATGATTCATATTCTTCTTATGCATTATTTTTAATGACCATACAAGCAACTTTATGGCATGATCTTCTGTATGGACCTCATAATTATCAAGGAATATATGAAAAGAATCCAAATGATCAAGAGATGATCCATCATAATCTCCATAAAATTTAGGAACCCTCTGTGAAAGTTGTGAAAATAATTCATTAGAACTGCATTGAAACTTTCTAAGATCCAAAGGCATGGTATCAATGAGAATCAAAAAAATTTTGAACATAATTTTAAGCATTATGTAATATATTTTCTATTACTAATTAAAGGAAAAATACTCATCCCTTCCAAGCTATCTCCCTCAGTGGAGAAACTAAACATTTCTGACATACAGGGTCGCCACCTTTTTATCTCCTTTTGAGTCTATTCCCTCAGTAGAGTCACTGATTGAAATAATTTATTAAATAGAGTCATCACCTTCTTATCAGAAGGAAAATACTTACTATATTCCGAGTTCTTTTCTCCCAGTAGAGTCTTAAATATATCACCAGAGCTTCTAGGTAAAATATAAAAAATGTTCTTTTGAACAACTCCCCAGCTGAGTCGCCAATCTGTTGGTGCTCAAATCAACAGATTGGATTTCCTATGGACTTTCCAATCCAATGCTGGGAAACCCAAGTGATTTGGCCAACTAACAAGATTTAACCAAGGCAAGGTTGAACCCTCTACAATTTTGGCTCTGCAGAACCAAGGCTGGTAGGCCTATACCTTAAACTTATCCTTCAAGTCTTAAGGCATTTTATAGAAAATAGAATATACCTCAAACCCTCTCTCTCAAGTATGGAAAGGCACTTGAAAGAAATCTAACTGAAAGCAATATATCATAAACTTTAAACTGAAATACTTTGAGTAATTGAAAGAATGTTTAGTAAATATGTATGTAAATTGAAATGAACAGATAGATAAGATATCATAAAACTATAAACAATGAAAGGAAAAACAATAATCCAAATAATGATTAGACTAGTGCCTTATTCTATCACTGGAAATAGAGTCAAAATCATCCCAACCCTATGTACAACCTCAAAGACAGTTTGAAAGATACATATCACTTCAAAGGTGTTATGACGAGCATATATCTTAACAAAAAATCCACAACTATCTCAATTTAGTTTAACTCCTCAAATGACAGACCGATTGATTATGGCCACAATCAATTGAAATTAACCATGCAAGATGAAAAGACCAATTGATAATGAAAGCTGTAAATTTAGTAAATTAAGTATGCAACATCAAACTATCACTTTGAAGAAAATCTAAATATTTTATCTAAGGGACTAATAAAAAATGAAGTTGAGTCAATTCGCATAGATGAAAGAAAAAAGCACTTATCTTTACTGATTTTGAAAAAAATAGTACATCCAGGTCCAAGTTACACTTGTTGATTAAAAACTATCCAAATATGTGAAATTTTATTATATTGTATTGTCTTGTCTCTTTACAGTTTACATTATGTATATATATGTGTGTGTGTGTGTGTGTGTGTGTGTGTGTGTGTTTGTTTGAGGGGCTTTCGCACCTCTTTAGGGTGAAAAGACACAACCCTTATTACAAATTATTTTGAAAAAATAGTAAACTAACTAAAAAATAACTACCTAACTTTCGGATTTGGCTTTGTTCAAAAATCCAAAACACCTCGTGAAAAGCTTATAGTTCTACTGGAGATAGGAAATTTGATTTCCCGAACTGGGTAGTTTTTATATTTTTAAAAATTTGACCACCTTCAGCCTCTGTTGGCATCATCTTTGTAGCAGGTCAAAATTCTAACATTTTCTGAAGGCTTCAATTAGTTAGTTCTATTTATTTGTGTCATAAATCTTCCTTCCTTTGATTTTTTTAGTATGGAGAAACTTTCTTCTTGGGACTTCTACATTCTCAAAATTTAGGGTACCACCAGAGAGCACGATGGAGCAGGAGCATGTGTGAAGCGTGCACTTTGCCAACATGAACTAGCAGGTACAAATTGTGTTCAATGTTTATATCTATTTTTTAATATAATTTCAAAAGAAGTGCACATAAATGGTGTTCAATGTTTATATCTATTTATTTTATGTAGGTAACAACATAAAAAATTCAAAGAAAATTGTTGAATGGTGCCAAAGTCATTTTGCTAGTCAGGACACACCATACAACAAACATTATTTTTGGGAAGTGAAAGGTAATATATTTTGTCCAAATTCTCTTAAAATTTCATCAGGTGTATTTCACTTTTATCATAATTGTTGATCTAAAAATGTACAAATTTCATTTCATATTTTTAATAGATATCGATCGATCTAATCCTTACAATTATTAAACAATTGTTGGTATTACAAATTTACATCAAGTGATGACTACAGGAAACCACAAGCCTCCATTGATTCAAAAAACAAAAAAATCATGCTTTTGTGTTGACTACGTTGAGGAAAATGCAATGAGTCAATGTGAGAATATTGCAAATGTATATGTTTCAAAATGAGATGTGAAAGAGTTAATCAAAATGCCTCCTTTTGAAGATGATGACAATGACATAGACATTCATGTTCCTAGATATATTTAGCGGATTATGAACATGTTTCTAATTTAGTTGTT
This sequence comes from Thuja plicata, assembly GCA_018584345.1. NCBI lineage: Eukaryota > Viridiplantae > Streptophyta > Pinopsida > Cupressales > Cupressaceae > Thuja > Thuja plicata. The sequence goes on from MU226705.1 coordinate 1,452,306, forward strand.
ACAGGTGAGTGCACATACATGTTCTTTTATTTCATTTTAATTTATCACAAGTGATGTTCAAATTTTGTCAAAAACTTTTATTTTTAATTTATGGGATCCATGTGTATAGGTGATATTTTTTTTTTCGTTGTGGATCCTGACAATGTGGAAGGTGTAGATTATTATCTACTAAGATGCACAAAAGAAAAATACAAATTTCCAAAAAGAACTATAGATGGTGATGGACAGTCATATCTAACTGATTAAGTTATTATTGAAGGCATATATATGGTTTGATGGTTTAATGGTTTATATATATAGTTATGCATGCTTGGTTCAATTCTTATATGTATGCTTTTATGTTTATTGTTATGTATGCTTTGATGGTTCAATGAATTTGATATATAGTTATTAATGCTTGTATGTATGTTGTTATGTATGCTTTTATGTATATCATGTTATTACATCCCATTTGGACATTGTAGCTCTAAATCCCCTTAAGACATTGTAACTTTAGATCCCCTTAAGACATCCCCTTAAGACATCTCCTTTAGACATCCCCTTATAATACACCCCCTTAAGACATCGTAGCTTTAGATCCCCTTAAGAAATCCCCTTTAGACATCCCCTTTTAATACATCCCCTTAAGACATCGTAACTTAAGACATCCCCTTAAGACCTATTTGATACATTGGTTATATGTCATTAGTTGATACATTGCTTATATGCACAATTAGTTGATACATTGCTTATATGTAATTAGTTGAGATACATTTCTTATATGCCATTGATTGATACATTGCTTATATATGTCATTTATTATATGTCATTAGGTTAAAGATATATTTCTTATATGTCATTACTTGAAATGAAGACCTATTGGATACATTGCTTATATGTCATTAGTTGATACATTTCTTATATGCAATTAGTTGATACATTGGTGATATGCAATTAGTTGAGATACATTTATTATATGTCATTGATTGATACATTGCTAATATATGTCATTAACTTCATTAGCTTATTAATTTATATGTCATTATATGTCATTAACTTAATCATTAAGTTATATGTAAATTAACTTATTAATTTAATCATTGTAACACATTTAACTTAATCATGCTAACACATGAAATCTAATACTTGAAATTTAAGATAATGAAATAAACATACATAACACATGAAATGTCTATAATGTCTAAAAAAAGTCCATGCAAATGTCAAGAGTGTGAAGTGTTGAGAACATGTATATCTACATGTGTGAAAATACACATACATAACACATGAAATGTCTATAATGTCTAAAATATGTCTATGTAAATGTCTAGAAACATGTGTGAAGTGTTCAGAACAAGTATAGAAATGTGTGAAATAGAATGTCCACAACATATAGAGATAAAATGTCTAAATACATGTCTAGATAAATGTACATAAAATAACAAGCGTACATTTAATAATATCGAGCTAGCTTGCGCTCTAACCTGATCCCTGATCGGATCCACCACCTGCTCGAGGGGCCTACATTGTACAAAAATTCCATGTTAGAATATTACTGTACAACTATTTAATTAAATCAAATATTTAAATGAAAAAATTAAAACACACATGTTTAAATATATATAAATTTACCTGTGTATCCTGATGATTAGGATCATCAGGTGTCTGCAAATCTCCATAGGTCGTGGCCATCATAAAATCCTGTAATATATATTTAAAAAATTATATAGCAAGCTATAGATATGCAATTTAAAATAAAAATAAAAATCAAATTTTGGTTTCTTACCTGATTTCTCTCCTTGAATGCACGCTCAATGGTTGATAACTCAAGAGAGTGTAATGACTAGTCTGCATCTGAATTACTATCATCCATAAGTAGATATGAAAAATCTTATGTCTGAACTCCTATCGTTTAAGGTGTTTGTTGTGGAGGAGGTGTAGTATCAACTGTAGTCTGTTGCAAAGCTATAAGACGTATCAAATTGTCCTCCTGTCTCGACGTACCATGATCTGCATCTCCAACTCCATGGATACTACTAGTGGAGGGTCTCTGAATGACTCATCTAATGAAGTCAAGTATGTCCTGCAGAGTGACCCCATGCAATATAGAAAAATCATGATAAGAATCCCGAAGATCGCTCACTAAATAGGATCACATGGCCCACATATGATCCTTAGGTAGTCATGCAATCTCATTAGGCGTCGATAGCTCATGACTGGTGTATGGATCATAATATAGATTCTAAGGAATCAATAGTACAACTAGTAGAAGATCATAGTATATACCCACCCATGCAATGAGATGACATCTCATCAACTTGATTTGTAATAGTGGCAATGTTAGAGTACATGCCAAGTCGTGCCTCCTCAGCTACAGAATCTCCTGTTCCAGTGGCAACATCCAAACCTTTTTGAAGAACCAAAAGGTTTCAACCCACCAATGCCCTCTTACTAGGGGGCTATCGTACATCCAACCGTCTAACTTATCTGCAAATCTCCCTCTCCCCTGACCAATATATCGTGGAAATTCTGTATAATAAACATCATAACCCAAATGGAATTCTACAAACAATTGTTTGCATAAATATTGTGGCAGCTCATCCTTTTGCGACCACATATGATGGGTTTCCAACCATCTGGAGTATATGAATGGTGTGACAAGGGTATCCTCACACTTAGTCACCTAATATCCTTGCACTTTTGTCTTCTCCAAGTAGCAAGGGAACATGGATTTGATATTGGCTATTGAAGCATTCATGTCAAACTATCTCCACCGAACAAACCCAGTAATAGTGCAAGTCAAAGACTCCATAAATGTGTCAATATGGGGGTCATCATCTGGATTGTATGATTGAGTCCAGTCAATAATAATCATCAACTCATTTCTAATAGAAGATAGCTTTTCCCTATTAGGAAGGACAACAATATTTTGCAGTGTCTGCTCTAGCTGGGCTAGAGTGGCATGCAATCTATCAATAGTTTGTTGATGAGTCCTATCCCATTCCGGGGGAGTATTGTGAGAAGACCCATGTGAGGCCTTATGACTACCCCATGGTAGGTATTCAACAACTTTTATACTTCCTTTGAAATCTTCTTTTCATCTCCAGTAAATTCTTTGTCCTTTAGTTTTAGTATCAAAGCATACCCTATGATTCTTTAATGACTTTTATGATCTGGGTAAGTTCAAAAAGATGGGGGACCAAAAAGGGGGTATAAGATGCCATTTTTTTCTTCTAAAATCAGAAAACTCTGAACTTCAACAAGAAATTGAGGATAGTTACACTCAAAATTTCAAAATATGACAAAAACAAGAGTTCTACTCAGAATCTAGTTTCTAAATTACAAATTTATTTTAGAAATGGTGGAGATTAAGGCCCTCAAAAAGGGGGAGCACAAAAAGTAGTCCTATTTTTTGTGAAAAAATATAACCTAGTGTCTGGTGTGCTCCCCCTAAAATTTTAAATTTAAAATAAAAAAAATTAATCGCTCCGGTGAGAAATTAGCTAACACCAGGTAGTTTATCCTAGATTTTTCTACTAATTATTTAATGAAAGTATGTTTTTTTTTGTGATTTTCCGAAGTGGACACATCTTGAAAACTTGAAATTTATGTGTGCTCCCCCTAGAAATAATTGAAAACTAATCGAAAATCAAAACTTTTTTTTAAAGTGTGTAGAATGGAGTCTAGTTTCTTAAAATGTAATTTGTTTCAAAATTTGATGAACGGGCCAAACTCTAAGCCAAAATGAATACACGTTGGTTTTTGACAAAAATCAGACCTACTTACAAAAGAAACTAGAGATGAAAAGCTTAACATAATAAGAATTCAAAATAAAGTATATGGTAAGATAGCTAACAGAGAGATCTACAATATCAAGCCCTCTGATTTTATCATTATTGAACCACGTGCAAACCTGACAGGGAGCACACAATTTTTTTTTTTAAATTTGTTGTAGGTTTGTTGGTAAAAACATTTCAGACCTGTTTGAATCCTCCAAACCTTTGGGTTGGATATCCAAGGCAAATCCAAGCCTTAGGATTGGTAAATTTTAATGTAGTTAAAAGTGCGCACACGCTATAGCGCGCTAGCGCTATGTAAATTTATGGTTTACATAGCGCACGCTAGAGTGCATATGCACTATAGCATGCACGCCCTATGTAAACCATAAAAAAATCCTTAAGGGAGGGAGACACAAAGAGTGAAAATGTGGGGAAGGGAAACAGAAAGAGAGAGAGAGAGAGAGAGAGAGAGAGAGAGAGAGAGAGAGAGAGAGAGAGAGAGAGAGAGAGAGAGAGA
>MU226705.1:1456648-1468714 GCA_018584345.1 Thuja plicata
GGGGAGAGAGAGAGAGATTATATGGTGTGTGTGTGTGTGTGTGTGTGTGTGTGTGTGTGAGAGAGAGAGAGAGATTAAAAACTAAAATAAATATTCAAAATAACATGAAAACAAAAAAGTTCAAAATTGTAAAGAAAAACAAAATTTGAGCGAGAGATTTTGGATATATGATAATATCGGATATCCAATTTGTTTTAATGGCATCCAAAAGTAACAAAATGACTCTCTCTCTCTCTCTCACACACACACACACACACACCTTCTTAAGGGGTTGTAAGTGGTCTAAGGTGTGCTAGGACACATTAATGTGTCATAAGACACCTTAACAACCATTATGACCCTTAAGATGTAGAGAGATGGGTATTCAAGGGTTCTAAAGGTTCAGAAGGGGTCCTAGGACACATTAATGTGTCTTAGGACCCCTTTTGACACTTAGGAAACCTCAGTACCCCTTACCATTCATTATTGTATGGTAAGGGGTCCTAAGGGCTGATAAGGGGTATAAGGGGTCATAAGGCATATTAATGTGTCTTAGGACCCCTTAAAAACCCTTAAGACCCCTTAATAACCCTTACGACTCCTAAGGTATAGATAGAGGGGTCTTTAAGGGTCGTAAGAGGTGATAAGGGGTCCTATGACACATTAATATGTCTTACAACTCCTTATGACCCCTTAGGAGGCCTTAAAACCCCTTATCATACATCTTAGGGATCTTAAAGTGTCCTAAGGGGTCATAACAGGCTCTAGGACACATTAATGTGTCCTAGAACACCTTAAGACATCATACGATGTCCTAGGATACAACGATGTGTTCTAGGTCAAGTTAACAATGCTTATGCCACCTAAGATGTAGAGAGAGGATTCCTAAAGGGTACTAAGGGGTCATTAGGGGTCTTAAGACCCTTTATGACCCATTTCCCTACATCGTAGGCATGATAAAGGGTCCTAAGGGGTCATAAGGGGTTCTAGGACAAATTAATATGTCATAGGACCCCTTACCATATATTAGTGTACGGTAAGGGGTCCTAAGGGGTCTTAAAGGGTCCTACAACATAGTAATGTGTCCTAGGACCCCTTAAGAACATTTATCAACCCTCAAGACCTCTTAAAATTAACTATCTTATTGTAAGGGGTTATAAGGGGTCTTAAGGGGTCCTACAACACAATAATGTGTTTTAGGACTCCTTAAGGCCACTAATGACCCCTTAAAACCCCTTACCATTCATTAGTGTATGGTAAGGTTTTCTAAGGGTTTGTAAGGGGTCTAAGAAGTCCCATGACACATTAAAAACCCTTATAATCCCTAAGATTTAGATAGAGAGGTCCTTGAGGGTCCTAAGAGGTCATTAATGTGTCCTAGGATCCCTTATGACCTCTTAGGACCCCTTATCATACATCTTATGTGTCTTAAAAGTTTGTAAGGGGTCATGAATGGTCCTAGGACACATTAATATGTATTAAGACCCCTTAAGACCCATCTCAGACCCCATACCATTCATTAGTGTATGGTAAGGTAGGGGTCATAAGGGGGTTGGAAGGGGTCTAAGGGGTCCTAGGAAACATTAATATGTCCTAAGACCCCTTAACAGTCCTACTACCCCTAAGATGTAGAGAGATGTGTCCTAAGGGGTCATAAGGGGTGTTACAACATATTAATTTGTCCTAGGACCCCTTACCATGCATCTGAGGGGTCCTAAACAACTGTAAGGGGTCATAGGACACATTAATGTGTCTTAGGACCCCTTAAGACCCCTTACCATTAATTAGTGTATGTTAAGGGGTCTTAGGATACATTAATGTATCCTAGGACACCTTGAAAACCCTTATGACCCTTAATATGTAGAGAGAGGGGTCTTAATGGGTCCTCTCTCTCTCTCTAAAGAGTCCTATGACTATTAATATGTTCTAAGGGGTTATAATGGGTCCTAATGTGCTATAATAGGTCTTAATGGGTCCTAAGGGGTTGTAATGGGTCCTAAGGGTTCATAGGACCACTTATAACCCATTAGAACCCCGTAGGAAACATTAGGACACATTAGAGCCCATTAGTGTGTCCTTCTAGGATTAATGAACTTGAAGGGGTCCTAAGAGGTCCTAATGTGTCCTAAGAGATTAATGTGTCCTAAGAGATTCTAATGGGTCCTAATATTCCCTAAGGGGTTGTAATGGTTCCTAAAGGGTTGTAGGACCACTTAGGACCCATTATGACCCCTTATGATACATTAGAACCACTTAGAATTCTAAAGAGTGTCTTACGATGATTAATGCTCTCTCTCTCTCTCTCTAGTCCTATGACTATTAATATGTTCTAAGGGGTCCTTATGAGTCCTAATGTGTCCTAATGTGTCATAATGGGTCTTAAGGGGTCCTAAGGGGTTGTAATGGGTCCTAAGGGTTCCTAGGACCACTTAGAACCCATTAAAACCCCTTATGAAATACAAGTACACATTAGATCCCATTAGTGTGTCCTACAATGATTACTATGTTCTAAGGGTTCTTAAGAGGCCCTAATATGTCCTAAGGGGTCGTAATGGGTCCTAAGGGGACCTAGGACCACTTAGGACCCATTATGACCCCTTATGATACATTACAACCACTTAGAACCCTAAAGAGTGTCCTTAATCAAGTCAAGGGATTAAGGTTATAATCAATAGTCTACTGAGAATCATGTTGAAGACAATGTACTAATTCCTGAAATTTGTCAAAGTCTAAAATTTCCTAAAAACCCTCAAAATCCAGAATCTTTATCTTAACTCCTATGAAATTGAAACCACTCTCAAACATCCTGAAAGTAGATATATAAAATGTAACTTAAGTATAAGAAAAAAAGAGTACATATTGACCTAGTGTTGGAATTGGTCTGGCAGGGCCTGTTGGGCTTTCTTCCTCCCTCCCTTAAGCCTTTTCATAATGTTGCATAACACATATTCTCTATAGGGTGTATGCACTATGGTGCGCATGTTCTATTGGCTTTGATTTCCCTAGCCTTAGGCTCGGGCAATGAAAGCCATAGTCCATGTGCCCTATTGCTTTTGAGGGACCAAAAAAAAGTTTGGCACCTTTTTGGTCCCCCATCTTCGTGCATATACCCATCTATTTTCCTCCTACCAAAGTGGCTATGGTTTCATTTTGTTTGTCACCCTTGTCTTCCTTAAGAGGTTTCATAGTGTACTTCTATCCATCTTTCATGATTGTGTAAGTATTCTTCTTCCCATCATGTTGGGATTCCCTATATTATTGCCAAGGATGACCTAGCAGTATGTGGCATGCATCCATCTCCACTATATCACATAAAACTTTATCCTTAAAGTCCCCAATTGGATATTCTACCTAAGATTGTTCATCTACCATAGTTTGTTAGTTCTTTTTTAATCAAGATACTTTATAAGGACAAGGATGAGGTAATCTATTAAAATTTAACTTTTCCACCATTTCAATAGACACTATGTTCTTTCTTGAAGCATAATCAATTAAGAGTATACATACCTTGTCATGACTCTTGCATGCAGTCCTGAATACTGTCTTCCTTTGAGATGGTTCTTTGTTGACAAGGACCTTCAATAGTGTCCTCTTCATCATGAGGCACACCCCTTTTTCTAGATCTAATTCCTTTGATGGTGAGTTCACACTCTGAGCATCATCTTGTACAAGTTGTGTTCTTCTTTCCCCTTGCATATTTGATCTCGTTCTCTTTGGATATCTGTGGGAAGGGTGACCAATTTGATTCCAATTGAAGCACCTTAAGGGACCTCCATCCCTTTCTCCAAATCTACCTCTGCTATTTGATCTTCTCCCTCTGAAACTTCCTCTAGAACTAGTCTCTCCTTGAGATTTTTCTTGACTTGCATCCAAATAGAATATAAAGTTCTATCCTCTTCCACCAACTAGTACTCTTCCTCTAGGAATCCTTCCTCTTCCTCTATTATTTTTCTCTTGTCTTCTTCTGACCTCCTCCTCCACCTTTAATGTTAATTGATAACATCTGTTAACTATATCAAAGCACAGTAGGTTCAATTCATCTTGAATATTCAGTCTAAGGCCATTGAGATATCTTGCTACCTTCTGTAAGCTATGAAAATTAGTAGTAAGGGAGCATAATAATGAATTAAAACACTCTACAACTAATAATCTAAACTACATACATGCTAAGACATAAAATAAAAACTTGAAATAAACTAAATGAAGAAAGTGCAAACCTCCTACAAGCTCATTCAAACTCCATTTTTTTCATTGGATTTTCAAATTTGTTGTGAATGTGTGCTCATGGATGTTCTTCAAGCTTCAAGCTGTGAACTCAAAATAACATTATAACTTTACATGGAATGTGGATTTAAATTGTGAAGGAATGAGGTTTATTTTATAGAAAATGGATGAGGAATCAAGGGTAAGGATGCAATCCTGAGGAGAGGTCCAGATGCACCTAGAAGAGAGCACATGGATTGTGCTTCTTCAAGTGCATCATATTGTGACAAGTGTCACAATATGATTGGGTTGAAAAGAGGGAGGAATGTGACCATTTAGAGAAGAGATCCAAGAAGACTCTAGAAGATAAGGTTATTAATGAGGGTGTAAGAGGCTTAATGAGGAGTGTAAGAGGATTAAATGCACTTGGATGAGGATGGCTTTAGAAAGTTGAATTTGGGGAAGGGATTGAATTCCTAATCTAAAGATTAGGAATGTGACATCATTAGGGAGAGTTTAGGATTAGGATTAGGATTAGCATGGGTGAAGAGGTTGGGATTAGTTTGAACTCAGGGTTAGGTGGTTGAGATTGGTTAGGTTAGCATGTGTGAAGAGGTTGGGTTGAGTTAGAACTCAAGCTTAGGTGGTTAGGATTGGTTAGGTTAGGGGTTAAAGGGAATATTCATGAATTGATTTGCATAAATAACATATTCATTCAATAATAGGGGAATAGGGTTTTAATTAATTACTAATATATTGGTTGCTTTTAATAATTAATCAGGACTATAGCCAATTAATTGAATTAATTAGGGCTAGGGGATGACATAGGTCGATTAGGTAATTCTTAATTACTTAGCTGATATGTCCTAGAAGACACTAAATAGCGTATATTTTGCAACTTTGACAAATTTTTTTGCAATGTTATTCAACCTTGCTCCCTAGGACCTATTAGTACCCTGGATGGATTGGGCATACCCAAAACCATCCTAGAAACAAAAAAACCAACCTAAACTACATATTTTGGATCTTTGTCTAAGTTTGACCCCCAAGGTTTATAATGATACCTTGTGGCAACTAGTCTTACAAATTGATTCTTATTACAAAGCAAGGGTCCCAAGGACCTCAAAACAATTATGTCTAGTGTTTCCTTCTTAAGTACCCTCAAGGCATTCCAAGAGTGTAGTTTGAGAGCATAGGTTCTCCTGCACCACTCACTATCAGGTTGAACACTCTGGGGAGATCCACTAGATGCCATGTGTGATGATCTAAATATATGAAAATATATAAATATGCATGTGTGCATACATTAAATAGAATTTTAAAAAAAATTCATATGTGTACATGTAAATTGAGATGAATCATTGTACTTGAGCATTGCTTGTAGCATAAGAATTATCTAATATTAAACATTTTAAAAATGTATTGCATAAACATTATTTACATTAAAAACATTACGTACAAACATTAAAAATTACATATATGTGAATTAAAAACTAAACATTAAGCATTAAACATTAAAAGAATGATATAGAGATCAACATTAAGAACATGTTACATAATAATTATCTATATAAATATTTTAAAACATTGCATAAAAAAATTATTTACATTAAAAACATTACATAAAAATTTAAAAAAATTACATATAGATATTAAATATTAAACATTAAACATTAAACATTACATAGAACAAAGATGTTCATACAAGGCTTAGTGTAAGAATAACTTCGTAAAAACATAATGTATACATGAGGTGTGAACTAGAAACTTCATAAATTAGGTAACAATTAGCAAGAGTTTTTAGGGGAATAATATGTCCCAAAATTAGGTCACATGGATTATATAATAGGTACATGGGTGAGTTTATGGTGATGAATGGGACTTAAAATATGATTGGGGGAATGCTTGTTGGGTCATTTCTATAGTGACCTTAAAATCAATTCAGATTTCATGAAGGGGCGAGCTTGGTAGTACAGGGGTAACTCTATTGGATACATTGCATGGGAAAACACTGTAATCACACTAATGTGCATAACTCATAGGTCCCACCATGGTTGATCTAGGATATGGAGATTCTATTTAGGTAGGATAGATGATAAAGAGTAGCCCAAGAAATAGGTGAGGAGGAGAATAACACATGATGAGAAATTCAAAGGGAGTGGAGAAGATTATGGATTGGGAGGAGGGGGAGGGGGAGATAGTCGATAGGGATTGGATGAAGAGATATAAAGGTTTTTTCTAGGTGCAGGTACGATAGTTGCCAATTTAGTTTAGACATAGTTGAAACCATAGGTGAGGCCTCAAGAATAGCCACAAAGATAGGGATAGGATGATCTATGGACACTCTTATAGCTTCTCTACATGCAAAAGTGGTCAAAATACAAGCACATTTGGATGCATGAAATATTTAAATTTCCACATTACAGTCATAGATGGGCATTGTTTTGATGGGGATGGATACTGTTAGAATAATTGAGAGGGGGGTGAATCAGTGGCCTAAAAAATAATTCCAATAATCCAACCAAAACTTATATTAAAAATATAATATCCTCTAGTTATCTTTTAGTCCTTCAAGATGTATGCCTTTAAGTAATCTTATCAAATATATACTTCTCGGTTATATATATTGTTTATCTTTTCTAAGCTTTACCGAATACCAGTAAATAAATTTAGTTTTTACTGATCAATCTAGTTTTAGTAATATGTAAAGTTAAACATCTAATGAATGAACCATATATACATTTGACACAGATTTTTAATGCGGAAACCCTGTTAAGGGAAAAACCACTTGGGACCGGTAACCCAAAATTTTCACTCTTTTGAAGTGAGCTCGGTGAAGAGCCAAACCTCTTCAAGGTTACAAACACACTGTTAAGTGCAACCTTATTAGAGGATTCAAAACTAACAATTTTTATTTTGACCTAGCATTCACTATGCTGTCAACAAGAAAACCTTTTAATACTCGTGAGTATCTCAATACATTAAGGATGGTTAAATCCCACTCTATTAAGAGATTTTCTGAATCAATGATTAAATTGAAATTGTAAATGATCTATTCAATAATACAACTTTAACTTGAAAATTTTTAGATCTATTTTTAGTCCAAAATACCTCTCTGATCAATGTTCTCTTCAATTCCTTTTCTCCCCTTCTTTCTTATGTTCTTCTTGGTGAATGCTCTTGCTTCTGTTTCTCGGTGTCTACATAATTCTTGGCTCTGTCCTTCAACATGTATGATCAGATCTGCATGAAGACTTCTTTCTTCATCAAAATTATATTTAGTATCCTTTATTTTCATAATTAATTCCTTGTCTCTTTATATAGACATGATTAGCCGCTCAATCTCCTTATTTTTCTTTTTCTTGACGTAGATTGCTTCTTGATCCACAAATCCTGCCATGCATTGCTTTAATCTTTAAAGCTTTGCTTTAGTTTTATTCCGTAGATTTCTCCTTGACAACTGTGAATAAAACTAGCTTTAAATCTTCTTCTTATCCTTAGTTCTACTGGTCGATGAAAATAAAGAAATCAATCAGTTAACTCTAAATATAGCTCTGCCAACTAAGTAGTTTTGTCATTTTCTAACTCCAGTTGATTTTGGTCATCAACTCATAGTTTTCTTGGTAACACTTGCTTGGGTACCACTTGCTCGGGTACTACTAATCTTGGCTAAAACTGTTCTTGGGTACTACTGTGTCTTTCAGGTAACACTGTCTTTCAGGTAACAATGTGAACTACTCAAGGTTCACAGTTCTCATGTAACCCTGCCACTCGGTGTATCCCTTTACCGATGACAAAGTCTCTTTAGATCTTCAAGTGTTGTGACAATATGTGTATGAGCAATCATAACATATTAAGTTTACATCAATGAAAATACAATACATTAACTGATTTAATGTCTTGCATTTACTTTCTGCAGATCGGTGATCATCAACTTATCATCTTCAAACATTCAATCATTTATAGTTCATCAATATCTCCCTTTGGCATTGATGGAAACACAATATCAAAACAATACGAAATATGCCACAACATACGAAACTTATATTTCTATAACTAATCCAAATATCCAACTCTCGGCAAGCTCTTCTAGCTTAGATTTGATTCTTGCAGAGTGCTTTCCCTTTCTTCATTCCCTTCAATGGATAGGTGTATCAATTCTTTCTTTTTCTTCTATCTCTCCCTTTGTTGTAGAATCTCTTCTCCCTTTTCTGGATAGATACACAATGTTAAATTTCTCCAATTCTCTCCCTTGGATGGATATTTGTTTCTTTGAATCATCATTGGATCTTTCTCTCCCTTTGTAGAGACTTCTTTCTCTGATGTTTTGTCTCCCTTTGATTGATGTTCTTTCTCCATGATGGATATTTCTCTTCTTTCTATATGTATGAACATGATAGATATTTCATTGAATACTTCTCTCCCTTTGACAACAATGTCAAACAAAAATATATCATTGAATTCTTCCGTCCATCAGCAATACAGCTTTGTAGTAGCCAAAAATATTTTTGGTGTTCAGTGTAGATAAGTACCTTTCTGTGTATTGATATGTCATAGTCCATTATCTTAGCTTTCATCAAAATGATTGATCTTCTGATAATGTGTAGGCTAATGCAGCCTTCTAGTCAGCTTACTGACCAGTAGACAAGGGTCGAACCCCTAGTCTATTTCTTAGGTACTCAAATGTATCTTCTGGTAATGGCTTTGTGAATATGTCTACTAGTTGTTCTTTGGATTGTACATATTCCAGTATCACCTCTTTCTCTTATAGTTGTTCCCTCAAGTAATGATACTTTATTTCTATGTGCTTTGTCTTAGCATGCATCACAGGGTTCTTTGAAATGTTGATAGCACTATTATTATCACAATCGATAATCACTGGGTCAAGAATTTCCATATTCATACCTTTCAACAATTGCTTGATCCATGCAATGTTAGATAAATTTTCAGCAACAACCACATATTCTACTTCTGCATTTGATTGAGATATGCATCCTTTCTTTTTACTTATCGATATGACAAGTCTATCACCCATAAAGATTGCTCCTCCTATTGTGCTCTGTGTATCGTCTATGTTACCAGCCCAATCAACATCGGTATAAACTTGTAGCTCAATTTTTTCATCTTTATTATACCACAAACCATAGTCTTTGGTATTCTTTATATATCTTAGATTTTTTTTAACAACAGTCATGTGTGATTCCTTGGGATTAGAATAGAATCTTGCAACTATACCAACTACATGTGATATATTTGGCCTAGTGTGTACAACATAAATTAGTTTTCCAATCATAGATTTGTATAAGGTCCGATTTACCTCAGTTGTCTTGTCTTCCTTTGTCAATTTTCATCCGGTCTCCATAGGTGTTCCAACTAGTTTGGAGTCCTCCATTTTGAATATCTTCATAACTTATTTGATGTATTTGGATTGTGTGATGTATATGCCTTCATCCTATCGTAGAATCTGTAGACCAAGAAAAAAATTGATCTCTCCTGTATAGTCAGAAAATGGAAGCACATCCATTGTAGACTTGTTTAGCCTTCCGAGTAAGTGGTTTGGGGTCATCAAAAGTGCCTTGAATGGGTTCCTGATCTTGACATGACTTCCCCCCTATTTTGTCCCTCTTTCCACTCTTGTTTAGCCTAATTTCTGCATTCTAGACTGCAGACTGGTGATTCTGGGCTTCAGGGTCAGGGTCAACCTTTTAGGTCTATATTGACCTTGACCTTGACCTAGGTCAAGGTTGACCTCGACCTTGACCCAGGGTTCAGATCCCAGGGTCTCACAGTTTTTAGATGTCGATCTTTACAAAAAGTGTTTCCCGCTTCTGGGTCGGCTGTTTCAGGTTTTGAAGCGTCGATTCCTAAATTATATTTAATATAGGTCCTCTCCTATGGGTAAAGGCTTTTATGGGAATTTAATTATCCTATGCCGACCTCCTTAGAAGATTGTGCCCTAATTTCATATAAAAGGGAGCCTTCTCTCATTTTCTCTAAGCATTACGAACAATCATCATCAAGCAAAATCGAAGTCTTCTAATTGTGATCAAGCATTCTCAAACTATCTTCAAGAGTGATTCAAGCAAGCTAAGGAGAAATATTTCAAGAAAGTATTCATCAATTCAAGCATCCATTTTCATGAAGGAGATCTATTGGAGGCCATTGAAGGATTCAAGCTACATAGTGCCCTTTTGGTGATCTCTCCATCCACCTTCTTCTAAGCCTATTATAAACTCAAGAACCCATTCAAGACTTGGTTTTGGAGATCTACAAGCAAGATATTGAAGACATCCTACCTTTCTATATTCCACATTTTGAAGCATACTTGTGGATTGAAGGATTCGAATCCTCCACAAGGACTTTTACAAGCAAGGTGAATTTATACATTTACTTTGTCCATTTCAGCAATTTCAATTACATATATTTGAGGTTAATTCCAAAACTGGGGTTTGACCAAGGAAAACCCCTCCCCCACAATAAACAATCCTCTTTTTCTTGCAGGTATAGGTTCAGGATTGCAGTTTTGAGACCAGATCTAGATACCCTTTTCAACTTTCTTTTAGACGATGCAAACAGATTTTCTGTCGGACCTGTGTAGGTCAGGGTTGACATTATTGGGCCAGGGTTGACATTTGTGGGTAAAGGTTGACCTTTTTCATAAGACAACATCGGAATGGAAAAATATTTCTGGGTTTTGTTTGTCTCTGCGTTCTAGTTCGGGATCAACTATCAGATTTTCTAGAAACAGTCTACAGACCTTAGAAAATAGCATTATTTGATCTGCAACTTTGTAAGGTTGGTTCTTCTTTCTATCCTTTTCAGTTACTTTAATCAAACATATTCATTTAATCAATTTACAGAATTTAAGACATCCTTCTTATTCTCTTTTCCAAATAGTTGATTCATTCGTGCATTAGCCCTTCTCTTGGGTTGATCAACTTGGATCTTCTATTTGTGCATTTGAGGGTAGAAAATGAGCATCTTAACTTCTCCTTAATCACAATTACAATAATTAATCAATACAATTCAATTAAATGTAAAGTAAGGTTAAGGAACTCAATACAATTCTAAACAAATCAAAGAAAAATTAATAAACAATCTCCTTACCCCTTTACATAAATGTAACATCACATTTCATACATTACATTTTGGTAACAACCCCAACACATTCTATTTTATATGTTACATTTTGATGAACCCGCGATAGACAACTCTTTCTTTTTGGTGTTAGATTTACATTGTTTATGCTAGATCTTTCATGTTCTTTCAAATTGCATTTAAATTCAATACATCAAAATTTTGTGTTAGTTCATTTGCATTGTATTGGTGTATGAGATTTATCACATCTAGTCCTACTTATAGTATCCCAGTTAGAAGAAGCCATAGACTTATGGGTTCCTTTGATCCCGAGTCTTCCTCTCCTTTCCTTAGGATTTTGGATGATAATTTGATAACTCATGATTCCAATCCTTCCATGGAGCATAACTCTTCTCACTCATCTCATGATGAAGATGACGCTTTAAGAGTTCCTCCTGAACAAGTGCAAAACCTTTCAACCGAACTTGATAAAATGGAAAATTGTCTTATCCAAGAAAACCATAATCAAGATTCTATCCAAGCTATAGAGGCTCTAAAGAAAGTTCTCCATGATAATGATCAAGGTATTAATTTCTTGCGTAGTATTACTCATCTTATGAATTTAAATGTTAAACCTTTAGCTCAAGAAACTCAAGATTTAGGATTCACACCTATTGTCTCTAGTGTAGGACCTTCTTCTGTTCCTCTACCTAGTATTCCTACTTACACTCCTCCTTTGATAACAACTTCTCTCCCAAGCACACCTATCCCTGTGAGTGCTCCACCGGTATCTTTACCTACCTCACA
>MU226705.1:1481017-1526752 GCA_018584345.1 Thuja plicata
TAGTGTCTCATCCCTCTCTCATTGGGGGGCTGATTGTACTTATGGTCTTGAGAGAGTCTCTTGAGCCATTTCTTTTCTGCATTTTTCTATCTCTTTTTGGAGAGGGGTTTTTCCCACTGGGTTTTCTCTTTGTCTCCGGTTTACAGAGATTTCCTTGTATTGGGTACCTGATCAGGCCTTGTTGCCGGGACCCTTTTTCCCGCTTTCATAGCTGTGCTAGGTTAGCTTACCCCCTGTGCTTAGCTTAAGGGGGGGTGTTAGAGTAATCATTAGTTTGCTTATTAATTAAATCATATTGATTTAATTAATTAAGTTATTGCTCTTTAGTGCTTAAGTTTTCTCTTAGGTGCATTAATAATTAATTCTTTTATTAATTATTAATGTGCAACCTAGCTTTTTTAGGCTTTAGGGTTTTGTTCACCTTTATAGGTTGAACCTTGTAATTCTTTTTAATTAATTCAGATTATAATTTTGCTCTCACATTTTGAGTAACTTCTGAGTTCTGCTTTTTCCTTCCTTCTGCTTCTCTCTTGTAACAGGTTATTTGCATGCAGGTATTCTTGGCATTCTGTGGATTTGTATTTCTCAAATCCTTCACATATTAAGTTGACACCAATGACAATATAATAAATTAACTGATTTAATGTCTTGCATTTACTTTCTGCAGCTCAGTGATCATCAACTTATCATCTTCAAACATTCAATCAGTTATTATTCATCAGATACAACAATATCCTAATATCTAAGGGTTGAGGTATCCTTTTAGGCATTATACATGTTCAATTGATACAAGTTTGTTTAATGGTTTATGCTGTATTATAGGTTTAATGGTTTAAGTTGTATTATAGGTTTAATGGTTTTTAAATGGTTTAAGTTGTACATTATAGGTGTAATAGTTTGATTAGAATAGTTTTATATATAATCACAAAAAAATTTAAAAAATAAACCCACTAGTTTGTAGCTCAATATAATTTGGGGGAAGGTAAAATATTTTGAATTTTGAATAGTAGATAGTATAGATAAGCTTGGATAATCAGATTTAATTTTAGACAGGATACTTTTGTTAAGTAATAAGTAGTTTAAAAAAAGAGAGGAGAAAGCTAAGGGATTAGATAGTATAGCTTAAACTGAAACAACTTCTATATCATGACTCAAAAAATGCAGAGGTATTTTGAAAAATCACTGCAAACCTAATCTATAGAAAGTATGTAGTATCGGTTTAAAATAGTAGACTGACAAAATGAATACTCTTTAGATATGCATCTTATAATGGTACTCTACATTAACAGCACTAGATTCTTTGCATAAGTGAATTTTTTGACAAATGTTAGTGGCCATTGTTAATAATTTTAGTATTTAATATCTCCATGTTTATAGGATTCATACTTTGTAGGTATCTCTTGAAGATCTCTTATCTTGAAGTCAGTACATATATGTTGAAATATGTAAAGACTTCAGGATACGAATCCTCAAGTCTGTATCATGATCATGAATGTTCTGTGTGCATGTTTGAAATGAGTTAACAATGTTTTATTATAGAAGTAATCTGGTTAAGATTTGGTCTTTATATGAAATTTTTATGGATTAAATAGGATAAAACATCAAAGATTTTAAGAAGTGTATTTGAATATACAAACACAGATTAAATTACACACACACACACACACACACACACACCACAATCAATTACAGTTTCCTTTAGTCTCAATACATAAAAGAATAAAAATGAATAGATTACAATAAAATGGAAGGAATTAATTCATCAGTTTTAGTTACAAGAACTAAAAAATTAGAAAACAGAATGATGAGTTACTGTACGTAAGGATACCTTTCAGAGATATTATGCATAACATTCTAAGACTAGTTTGTTAATAAACAACACATCGAGGATAATTAAATTAACGATGTCTCTTAATATGATTCAGTGTTTACTAACAAACTAGCTGTAGGAAAGGGTAATTATTTTTTTTGCAGATACATGTACAGGATCTAATGGATAAGACTAAGACTCTAGAAGATCTAAAAGGGAAATATAAGATCATTTATTAAATCCAAAGAGAGATATAAAGTGAAGCCAAATATTAGGATTTATAAATAGAAGTAGAAGAAATCAGTAGAATTTAGGATTACTTTTATGTGTATAAAACATTGTTGAACTTTACTTTTAAGGATACTCCTTCTATTTTATGTAGATAGGGGTATGCACCTCTATATATCTCTATGTACGTATTTAGTGGATCATTGATCCCCGAGAAAGACTGGAGGTATTCTTGACTCCGTTCTTTCCTACCAGTACCCATTTGAATGGAGAATTTTGTAATTATTTTTTATGATATTATTAAAAATATCAAGGCCTTGGACTTTTAACGATAAAAAAAACTATTTAAAATTAAATTTTATACATATAATTACTATAAAAAAGGGCCCCTACCTAGGACTCGATCGAGAACCCTTGAATAGCCCTTACCGCTCCGCTAAAATCTTACTGTGCAAATGAGGGGATTAAACATAGTTCGTGGCTTATATGTTTGGGTATACTCGGTCAGGTAGTACTCGACCGACTATACCCCCACCTCATAGGCACCACTGGGTGCCACGGGGCACCACAAGACGCCTACATGGCCTCAACTGAGTACTACTCGACCGAAATTGCTAATTTAGCCTAAAATGTGACACACATTTGTCCTTTTACTCATGTTATTGAAATAATTCTCTTGACAAAAAGAGACATAGATATCCTCCTCCTTCAAGAGATCAAAGATGATGGTTTTACTCTTAATATTAATATGAAGTATATATGGAAGAATGCTAAATATTTCACCACCAGTCATAATAGGCATAAAGGAGGGGTTGATGTCCTTTTAGGGCCCAAATAGAGTAAACTTATCTCAAGATGAGGATTCTCTCCCTCTCATAGATTGGTTTGGATAACATTTACTCTAGGAGGAGAGGAAGTTGGTATCTGTTTGGTATATGGAACCAATGATTATAGAGAGAGGACAGAGATGTGGAATCAAATGTTTCAAATCAAGGGAATACCTTGGATTATAGATGGGGACTTTAATATGGTTGAAGGACCTCAAGACAAATTAGGTGGGTGTAAACTTGAATGGAAAGGAAGCGAAAAATTTTACTGGAACTAAATGCTTAATAAGCATAAATTATTTTCAAACCCACTAGCTGGTAATAAGACTAATCATAAGAGTATATGGTATACATGGTATAATTTTCAATAGGGAGACAAGATAATTTATCATAGGTTGGACAAACTCTATGTTAATAAATATATCTTTATCTTCAAAAAAAACCATAATGGATCAAGTGTGAGAGTTATCCCCTATACACTATATGATCATCACCCCATTATTGGGGATATTTTCCACATTGGTCAATCTTACGGACCAAAGGGTAAAAAGGAAGGTTTTTCCTTGAACATGAGCCTCTTTAAAGATAAGGATTTTAGGAGTGCTATTAGTGTTATTAGATGGTATAATAAATGTATGGTTAAGGATGCAAGTTCCTTTGAGAGATGGGCTCAAAATATTAATAGTTGGAAGACATTATTCCAAGTGGTGAGAAGGAAGAGAACAAAATATAATAGAAGGTTAGAGGATGAGCTCCACAACAATCTTCTTCTCGTTGAAGAATGTTTACAAAAAGACCCTTCTTGTATAGAGGCCAAGGAGACTTTAGCTCAGGTTAGGGGCTCCCTTAAGAAGTTGCAAAATCTAAAAATTCAGGGAGCCAAGACAAGAGATAGGCTCAATTGGGTTATTCATGGAGATAGAAGTTCCAAGTATTTTTTTAGACCCTCAAATATAAGGAAGCCAAACACAAGATTGAATGCATCTAGGAAGATGGAAGGAGACTTAATAGTCAAGAGTATATTCTTCAAGACTTTGCCTCCTATTATTGCAAGATATTTACTTTTGAGGATGTTGGTCATGAAATGGAGAGGGCAAGAGAAAAGATTAGCAACATCATTCCAAAGAAAGTCTCTAGGGAAGAGGTTGAACTCTTGGATAGAAAAATCATAGTAGCAAAAATTAATAAAGCTATCTAGCATTTAAGCAATGATAAGGCCCCAAGGCCTGATGGGCTCCCTGTTGAATTCTACAAGGAGATCATTAGTTAGATTGGAGAAGAATTGAGCCAATTTTATGCATAATCTATTGAGAGAAGATCACTAGGGAAGGATATAAATAATGGACTGACTAAACTCATTCCAAAGTAGGGGGACAAGACCTTAATTAAAAATTGGATGTAGATCACACTTCTTAACGTGTCTTACAATATTCTAGCCAAAATTATTTCTATAAGACTTGAAGACATTATACCCCATGTGATTAACCCAACTCGTACTGGCCTTCTCAAGGGCTGGTATATTTTGGAGAATTTTCTCACTTATAGGGAGGTCATGGACAAGGCCAAAGAATCCATTCAACAGGTGTGTATGATGTTGTTGGATTATGAAAAATCATATGATAGGATAGAATGAAATTTCATTTTCATGATGCTTAAGAGACTTGGATTTCCTAACTTGTCCTGTCAAATGATCCAAAACTTAATGAATGAGGCTAGGGCTTTGGTGGAAGTTAATGGTTCTAGGTCAAAGCACTTTTTATCTTTCTATATATATTAGGCAAGGCTATCTGCTTGCCTCTGCATTGTTTGTTATTGCTTTTGATGCTCTTTTCTATCTTCTGAGAGAAAATACACTCTCTCTAAGAGTGAAAGGAGTGGGGTTACCCAATGGGGATGACCTTTCTAACATTCAATTTGATGATGATACAAACATAATTATTGAACTAGAAGAGACCAATGTCTGTCACCTAATGAATAAACTAGATCTATTTTGTGTAGCCTCAGGAAGTAAAGTCTCACTCCCTAAGTCAATTATGTTGTGGTGGGATGATCACCCCCAGATTGGTGTCACAAATTCTCACTTTCTTGGGGGGATAACCACCAAGTCATATATTTTGGCATTCCTTTCTTAGTAAATCTAGATTTGAAGGAGATGTGGGGGTGGATTAAAGGTAAAATTGATATATATATATTGGTAAGTGGAACACTCATTACCTATCCTTAGCAAGGAGATTCCAAGTATGTCAAAATATCTTGTCTTCTTATACAATTTACTATTCTTCTGCTTGATTGTTTAATCAAGCTCAATTTAACTATGCTTAGAAACAAATCAGATAATTCCTTTGGTCAGATGGAAAAGGACATAAAAAGGCAATTTGTTAACTGGATGTTGTGTACCATGAGAAAGGAGGTAGGGGATTGGGATTGAAGGATTTAAGGACTCAAGGGATAACCCTTGTTGTCAAATGGATAGCCAAGGCTACCCAAGGTGAGGAACCATGAAAGATTTTAGTTAGAAACAATATTGCAAAAGTGACCCCCACTGAAGTCTGAAGTCTCTTCATGGAAGGACTTGCATATTAGTGACATAATGTCTAGTAGTTTTTCAGTTAGAGTAACAGGCTCCAATATTTTCAATGCCATATGGAAAAGTTGGGAGAGTGATAGATAATTTGTATCTAATAATATTATAATTAGCAAACAACTTGATCTGTGGGGAGAGATTTATTTGGTGGAACCTAAGACATGGTGAAAAAACTTTAGCCTTACTTCAAAGATGCTCTACTCGGAGTTGGGTAGAAAAAGGTATCAATAAATTTGTAGATATCATGCATGATGGCAGACTACTAAATTGGCAAGAGGTGTGGCAAATATTTGACATCCCTCAATCCTAGTGGAGGACATATTCAATATTAAGGGAAGCTTGTTGCAAGTTGTCTCCCCCCAAGTATTGTGAGAGCAATGAAGATAGGATCTCCCACCTCAAGTGGCTTGATTCTCCAATATTAAAGCCAAATCCCTATTAGACTCCTCACAGATAGCCAAGAGATCGTTGAGCATCTTAATTATTGTTGGAACATAGATTTGCATACCCTAGATTGGAGTAAATCCTTGGTTGGAATATGGAATAGACCATTTGAACCCAAAAAGTCTTATTTCTTTTGGAGATTCATCCTACATGGAAAACCGATTAGAAAGCCTAATGAAGAACCCAATATATGTTCCTTTTGTAAATGTTGTAAATGCATTTATCATATCCTTTTTGATTGCCTATTTTCTAAAGAAATATGAGGCCTATTTGGTTTATGTTTACATAAGAACTTCAATATTTTGAACATCCCGTCTTGAAATTTCTTAAGCCTCAAAAGGAACGGGAATATTTTTTGGCCTATATTATCTGTTGAAATTCTATGGTCAGTTTGGAAGTTACGTAATGATGATATTTTTGATGGCTAGGCTAGGCACCTTACTGAGTCTCTGCAGAGACTCATTTTCGTAAAATTTTTGTGCAGGTTACAGTGGTCATGCAATTAGATGAACATAAGTTCTTGGATCTATTGCAAGGAGCTATAAAGATGTTTAGGTGGGAAATTTCTCACGAGTACACTCGGTCTAGGTCTTCGGTAGATAGAACACCATTTGAAAATGCATTAAAAAAAATTATGGCAGAATTGAATGAACTTAGAGAATAGGAACATTAAGATAGAGAGAACCCACTTGTTGTAGTTCCTTTGGTGGCTATTCCTCTCGCTGTCATGCCACAATTGCAAGTTGTTGATATTGAGCACCCATACAGGTATTATGTTCAAGATGAAAAGATTCTAAAATGGATGGAAGAACCTACAAGATGGTAGCATGGATTGACATGAAGAACAATGAAGTCTAAGGATATTTGCAGCCATATGTTTTTGTATTTTGACATAATTCTATCTGATATAACTTGACAAAGTATAACATGTAACTAGGTTGGACCTCTCGTAGTTTGTCCTCTTGCTCAAGGGACTGATATGCTTAGTTTTTGCTTTATATAGAGTCTTGTCACACTTTGTAAAAATTGCATAAATAATGTTTAATAGAATATGTGTGTGTGTGTGCGTGCGCAAAAGAGTACTTACACATTGAAACAAAACCCAAAATAGTGAACCCCTTAATTCGGACATAGATTAGGTTTAAAAATAATCTATATTACAATCTATAAATTGTAGAAAGATATTAAGATTAATATAATAATTAAATTTTAAATATAATTAATAATAAATTTTTAAATATAATATAATATTTAATATAAAAACATGATTTTAAATATTTTTTAAAAAATAAAATAAAATACTATATAATTAATTTGCTACGCAACCTAGACAAAAGTACTATAAAAAAAAATATCATATAGATTTAAACACCAATCAAATATCATAACATAAATTTTAAAGATATTGATATAAATGATTAATTATAATTGTACGAACTTTCTTAACAATTTTTAAAAAAAGTACAACTGAATCATTTAAACATAAAAGTACCCGGCATATGCCATTATCAAACGTAGACAACTTGGGAAAATAAAGTTAAGCAAAATATTTATTCTAAATCTAAATTGTGAGTGACCATTTTCAAAATAAAAATGTTGAGCGAAAGATGTTACGGTTTTTGTGTGACTAGGAAATTTCGATCTCGACGTTGGGATTTTTAGCTTTGATTTTCCTCCAATCTTCCCCGCCTTCCTTTAACCTCTCCTTTAATTCACCACTTGCCTTGTCAACCTCTATCCTCCTTAGTCTCCTCAACCGCTCCAATCCTTCTGGAACTTTCTGCACCTGCTTACAATCATCTATCCCTAGATATTCAAGACATTGCATCGCTCCATCCTCCAATGCTGGCAACTCCTCCAACACAGGCAACTCACCAATAACCAGTCTAACTAACTTAGGAAATCCCTCGCTCTCTCCAAACTCCATTGGCAATTCTCTGCATCTTGAATCTCCGCCCAAAACCAATGTCTGTAAGTTGGGCATGTTTTGCAGCGACGAATAACCACTGCACCCATACAATGTAAGTTCTGTCAGATTCACCATACCACATATCCAACTTGGGACGAAAAAACGAAAAAGCACAAGTTGTTGAAGATCTTTCATCACATTCATTTTTTCAGGGAATACTGGAAGATTGGATTCTTCTATGTCACCTTCCCTTGCAGGAATGCCATTCTCTACCATAAGAATTCTCATTTTCACGAGACCCTCAAGGATACCATCTTCTACACTTTTCAACCCCACTTCATTTTCTAAAGCAAAACATATTTCCCGAAGATTAATCAAATTGCCGACGTCTTTGACATTCAAGAATTCATTCTCTTCACCAGAGAGTGTGAAGCATGTTGATCTCAGTGTTCTCAGACTCAAGAGACTTGATATTCCCTTGGGCATTTGAGCGTCACGAAGTTCTTTTGAGCAGTGGTATACATCGAGATGAGAAAGACATTTGAGCTCATCTATCCAGTGAGGTACACTCTGTAAAGAACTGCATCCAGAAACATCCAGAAACTGAAGACTCTTGAGTCTTCTAACACAATCTGGAACCTCCCTGATCTTCGTTTGAGACAAATTCAGAACCTTCAAAAGCTTCAATTTCCCAACACATTTAGGAAGTGTAGAAATGGCAGTGCCACTCAAGTCAAGAACCCGGACTACTCTCAGATGATTAAACAAGTGTTCTGGAATCCTTGTCATATCTGGATTCTGAGAGAATGAGATAGTGCGGAGAAAACCCTGATGATGAAGAGAGCTTTCTGAAATTGCATTAGTAGTTATACCTTTTTTTGACAATAGTAACCTGCGGCAGCTTGTTTTCCTCATTGGAAGATCAAATTCACACTTATGCTCTTTACTTATGTTAACAACCAAATCATGAAAGAAGTCATGAATACTGTAAAATGCTCCACCTCTGTCTAATTCCAACAGACACAGATTTCTAAGTTGTTGCAAGTAAGTCAACCCATTATCATACTGTTCTATGTCCTTTTCTAGTGGAAGTAAACCTTCAGCTATCCACATATATATCAAAAATTCCTGATTTATATCTGTATCCTCATTTATTCTAGAAAAAGATATATGTGTGTCTTCTGGAAAGAAAGAAAAATAAGCAAAACAAGCTTTTAGATATGGAGGAAGAGACTGGTAACTCAACTTGAGGATTTGCCTGGTTGAATCCTCTGCCTCTGCTGCATCTTTTAATTTCCCCAGTTTTGACTGCCAGATCCCTAAGTCCGAACAGCTTGCCAAGGATGCCGCAAGTGTCTTAACGGCGAGTGGCAACCTCCCGCATTCTTCTACAATCTCAAGAGCCACGCTTTCCAGGTGCTCAGGCGGCCTATTTCCCTCGAGACCAGGGAAAGCAAACAGGCAAAACAGCTTCCAGCTGTCCTCTTTGGAGAGGTGTTGCATTTCATACTCATAGGCATTCATGTTTGCAGCAACATCTCTACTTCTGGTGGTAACAACAATTTTACACTGCTTATTTCTTCCAGTGGGAGGACCAAGTTTTGATATCAAGTCACCATCGACACTTCTCTTCCACACATCATCCAGAACAATCAAACATGTTTTGCCATGTAAATGACCTTTTATCAATTCAGCTGCTCTGAAATCAGATACATTTTCGGGCATTTGTAATTGAATGTTGGAGGCCAAGTCAGACTGTAGTTTTCTCAGAGAATAAGTCTGTGAAACAGAAATCCAGGCAGAATTCTCATACCTACTTTTAACTCTGTCGTAGACATTCTTCAGAAGGAAAGTCTTTCCCAGGCCGCCCATACCCACGACAGCAACGACACCAATTTCAGGAATATCTAACAATCTCTCTATTTCCTTCACCTTCTCGTCCAAACCCACTGGTCGTGAATCTTCCTCCAAGGCCCTCCATCCTGTCATTCCTCTTTCCCTTTCAGAATCAGAAGTACTAGCTGATGCCTGATTTGAATGCAACACCTGATGGACAAGACTGAGCTCCCCTACCTTTTGCATAGCAGACCTCATCCTATCTTTCAGATCTTTAATCCTCTTCCCCATCTTATACCGAAAAACCAATTGACTGAAACGGCAGACACAGGATTGAGTGGGCGTTGCATACAGAGGCTCAACAGCGCACTCATCAACAATATCTTCTGCATCAAGATATATATCGCTCACTTCCGACAGCCATAATTTGACAGGAGAATTGCCCGCACTTTGGTCTTCAGCAGCTTGTAGATAGCCAGACATATAAGTGAGCTCCCTCTCCAACCATTGGAAGTCATTTCTGAAGTTGACCACCAGCGATGCTTCATTCACTACTCGCTCTGCCGCAATCTCCCCAAGCTTTCCAACCACGCCGTTGGCAACTGCAATAGCAAGCCCTGCAGCCATCTTTGATTTCTTACACACTCTCAGACTTAAAATAGAAAATAATTGAACAGCTATACAATTCAAACTTTGTTGACTGTGAGTATAAACCTTACAATCTCTAAATTTATAAGAAAAGGAGGCTTCTCGCCTAATGTATGGGTAAAGTTTATTCGCAATGATTTACTTGGGAATCGAGTTTACATAAATTATTCCATGCTTCTGTGGCTGTTTTTACAGCTGTATTCTATCACTTTATTTTCTTAAAGCTTGATCCAATATAAACAATTATGCCATAATCACTTTAAGATCGGATTCCTTTAGCTTTGGATTTAAAAGATGCGCCCTCTTGAGTGGAAAGAGTGTAAGTGCGTGCCTCCAAACTTTATCTTTTGTGAGCATTTGGATTTACCATATTCCAAGGCTATCAAATAAAAATTATTCGTCACTTTTGAGACACTCCAATACATTTATTCGCTTTGCATTTTTATTTTCCCGAGATTTCTTAGATGCTATCTACTCATTTTCCTATTTTGTGTGCGCTACACTCTTGGCATCGCTACTTTTCTTTAGTAAAAGTTGATTCCTTTCAATTTTCAATAAGATATATTTTTATTATGGAAGGTATGTTCCCATCTGTCATTTCTTTTGTAATTGTGAATATTTTTTTTATTTTAGCATTAAATAGTGTGAAGAATATATCATGTTTATATAAAAGTTGGGGAATAATTTTTATATAGATTTTTATTTCTAATATGCTAATTTCCAAAGATTTAATATGATTGTTTATTTAATATATTTTTTATTTAAGATAAAATTTATAATGATAAAAATGATTTAGATCATTTTTACATTAATAAAATTATATTCATTCAAAAATTCAAATACAAATGTGATCATACTTTCAATTGGCATTCACGAGCTAACTTGAAGAATCAAATAGTTGAATTATACACTATGGTGTTATATTGAAAGTTCAAACACTAATTCATTTAGAACCCCTATCAACCACATAATTCAAAAACACATTTTAGTACATATTATAGGTTAGAAAGGAATTATCTAATGATATCAATACCACATCAACATCTTAGAGAATGCATGCACGACAACTTGTTATCCTAAGTATTATTCTAAAGTCATTGGTTCATCATGCTTACATGATTTTCTACAAGGGAAGTGTAGTTATATCTATCACCTATTAGAGCCCAACTTTGTAATCCCATAATTTGTAGATTTGTTCATAAATTCCCTTGTTGTAGTGACATTTTATCAAGTTACCTTGGTAACTAATATAAGATACACTATGTAAGCATTTCCCTTGCCAAAATAATTAGTTTTATCTACCTAGTGTCGATTCTCTAACTATGATAATTTATTGAATAGTGTAGAGATTCAAGAAAATTTCCTTATTTTCTCTTAATTCTATTCATTAGAACAAGATGTCAAAGTTTTCAAAGATCTCCTAACCATCAAACAAGATTTAAAGACTCTTTGCAGGGTCAACTCAAAATTGTTATATGTACAGACCACAACCTATTCTAAATACAGAGAGATAAAATTATAAGGAATCTAAAAAGGAATTGTAGATGTTTCACATTGAAATCTCTACAAGATTTATAAAGTCAAGGGAAGCCTTATTTTATTTTTAAATTTTCAAGAAAAATTAGAGCTAAAAAAAAATGATAAGAAAGAAGAAATTATTTCATGAATTAAAACTCTTGTTTGAATCCTCTACATATGCTACCAGTTCTACGTGGTTTTTGTCTCAATATGCTTGGCAAAAACTCTAATGCAAACTCTAATGCAAACAAAAAATTATATGTGAAGCATTAGCAAATTACACATACTTAATCCCACCAAGGGGTACATCTTATAATGTTTTTGGTTTGCAACATTCTTGTGCAAATGCTTCAATTTTAGGGTTAACACAACCCCATGCTAGACGCATGCATTCCTTATTTGGTGTTATAATTCTCGTTATCTAGAGCTAATACAACTCATTTATTAAAGGGGTTTTAATCAAGTAATGCAGGAAAATTTGCTATTTGATTTAAATATCGTCTCTTTGATTTCTCAATGCCATTTTTTAAAATGTGTTTGATCATGTGATTAATAATTAACAATTGGAGCGATTTTTCTCTACAACCTAGTACAGCTTTGGCAAAGGATTACATATCATCTTCCTTGGAGTGCATGCAGGCTTGCTTAAAAAAATCTATGGGGTTCCTTGTGTCCTGTGGTGGGCTTTGTTTTCCTTGATTACATGCGTGGTTTAATTGGTTTTATTTTCTTTTATCTTTATGTCCTCACTCTTCTTCTTCTTCTTCTTCTTCTTCT
The DNA here is from genome assembly GCA_018584345.1 of Thuja plicata. Lineage (NCBI taxonomy): Eukaryota > Viridiplantae > Streptophyta > Pinopsida > Cupressales > Cupressaceae > Thuja > Thuja plicata. The sequence continues at coordinate 1,493,599 of MU226705.1, forward strand.
TGTGTGGGTTCCTTGTGTTATTTCTTGAAGGGTAGTCATTTCCCCCAACTAGGCTCACGCATGTGAGACAGTATTAATGGATGAGAAAAATGATGAAGATCTTAATACGCAGGGTGTGGGTGAAAGTAATGAGGTTGATGTGAATAAATATGGAAGTGGAAATGATGTTTCAGCATACACAAAAAAACACTTTTGAGAAACCCTCATAAGAAGCAGTGGTGGTGGAGGCCTCTGGTCCATTGTGTCCTCTAACATCATGTTTTAATGGAGTTTTTGGTAAAAAAGATCTTGCAGGAGGCCAAGGAGGAGTGGGATGGACTGCATCCGATGGAGATAGATGAGATGGATAAAATTTTGGGACTGGAGGATGTGATGGTAGGTCTTCTTCTTCCCCTAGTTTGAAAATACTCCCTCTTTCATCCAATGAAGACATGGTTAAGGTTGTTAGGGAAAAACAAAATTGTTTGAAGAATATTGCAATTTTTTTCTCGTTTGTCTTGATCATGATTCTTTGCCTTCTCAAAAAAATTTGATGAATGGTTGGCTTCTATTTAGGGTAAAAAATTAGGTATTCATGTTTATTTTTGCAGGACGATTCAAAAGGGGTTGTTTGTAGTTTTTTTGAAAAATCATAACATGTAAGAAAGGGTGGTTAAAAAAGGGTTTTGGAACTTTGGACATTCACTATTTTGAGCCGTTCCCTAGTCTCCTAGAGGGAATCTCGACCAATTCATTGTGAGGTATACCCCAAATAGGGTAGAAATTAAGAATCTTCAAGTGGAATTTTGGTCATTTATCACTCAAATTCTTAAACCGCTAGGGTCTGTGCTATAGGTTGAGGAATCTAGGGTTACCTTGCCACATATGAATGCAAGAGTCCTTATAGCCCTTACACTAGAGGTTGAATTTCCAGAGATTATCACACTGAACATTGAAGATGAGAAGTTTTCATGGGAGCTTACTCTACTAGGGAATTTGAACATGTATTTCTATTGTAAACTGAATGGTCACACGAGAAGGTAATGACCATCCCTAAAAAACTCACAGAATGCCCATTTTAAGGTTGCCTCATACATAAATAAGGAGAAAAATGTTGAAATGTGAACCCTACAGATATTCCTCGAAACAAGGACATTGTGACTAAGATTCTAGCCAACCATGGTTGTAAGTCTGGCTCTGAGCAGCCATTACCCTCTGGTGAGGCTCCTATGGTGGAGAGAATTGATACTAGAAACTTTGTCACCCTCTTTAATCCTTTTTTTGACAAAGACTTTGATGTTGTTCATTCAATGCCCACTAATCCTCAAATTGATAAAGACAAACCTCCGTCCTTAGCTGGGGATAAACTAACAGACCAACCTGACTTGATAGTAATACTATAACCCCCACTATATTGAATGCCCAACAATTGGCTATTGTATCTATTGATGAAAAGGATGCAAAGATTAAAAGTGATAAAAAAGCCCCAAGGAGGGAAATAATGCCCTCACCTAAGAACATGCAAGGCATGGTAGTTGATAATAAAGAACAGTTCACTGAAGTTATTAGAAAAAAAAAAAGGAAAGTTATGGGTAGGTGCTTCCTCTCCAATAATATAAAAATAGAAATGATTTCCTGAAATGATTATATATATTAGGTACCTAGGTGAGTTTATGGTGATGAATGGGACTTACAATTTTCTTGGGGGAAAGCTTGTTGGGTCATTTCTATAGTGACCTTAAAATTGATTCAAATTTCATGAAGGGGCGAGCTTGGTAGTACAGGGGTAACTCTATTGCATACATTGCATGGGAAAACACTGCAATCACACTAATGTGCATAGCTCATAGGTCCCACCATGATCGATCTAGGATTGGGAGATTCTATTTAGGTAGGATAGATAATAAAGAGTAGCCCAAGCTGTATGTGAGGAGGAGAATAACACATAATGAGAAATTTGGAGGGAGTGGAGGAGATTATGGATTGGGAGGAGGGGGAGACAGTGAATAGGGTTTGGAGGAAGAGATATAACTTATGTTTTTCTAGGTGCGGGTGTGATGGTTGCCAATTTAGTTTAGTCCTAGTTGAAACCATAGGCGAGGCCTCAAGAATAGCCACAAAGATAAGGATAGGATGATATATGGACACTCGTATAGCTACTCTACATGCAAAAGTGGTTGAAATACAAGCACATTTGGATGCATGAAATATTGAAATTGCCCCATTAAATTCATAGATGGGCATTGTTTTGATGGGGATAGATACAACGATATCCTAATATTTAAGGGTTGAGGTAGCTCTTTAGGCATTATACATGTTCAATCGGTACAAGTTTGTTTAATGGTTTAAGTTGTATTATAGGTTTAATGGTTTAATTTGTATTATAGGTTTAATGTCCAACTTAAGTTGTATTATAGGTTTAATGGTTTCAGTTGTATTGTAAGTTTAATGTTTTTTAAATGGTTTAAACTGTACTTTATAGGTCTAATAGTTTGAGTAGAATGGTTTAATTTAATTTAAGTAATTTATGCTAATTATTAAATTTAAATCTATTCTAAACACTATATAACATTAACTTTACAAAAAAAAAATTAAAAATTAATATTTCTCCACAATAAAATATTTAAAAAAAATATTTTTATATATAATTACAAAAAACATTAAAAAATAAATATCTTTCAGTAATACAACATTTAAAAATCATTTTTATACATATAATTACTATAAAAATAAATGAAAAAAGGGCCCCTACCTAGGACACAACCGAGCACCCCTCAATAGACCTTATCGCTTTGCAAAAATCTCACTGTGCAAATTAGGGGCTTAAACAAAGTGGGCGACCTATATGTTTGGGTATACTCAGTCAAGTAGTACTCGACCGAAGCTTATTCGACCGACTATACCGCGCCTCATAGGTGTCATTGGGCGCCATGATGGGGCACCACAGGGTGCCTATGTAGCTTTGGCTGAGTACTACTCGGTCGAGGACTACTCGGCCAAAATTGCTAATTTAGCCTAATGCAACACACATTTGTGCTTTTACCCATGTTATTAAAATATTTCTCTTGATCAATAGAGACATAGATATCCTCCTCCTTCAAGAGATCAAAGCTAATGATTTTACTTTTAATGTTAATATGAAGTATATATGGGTAAGTGCACAAAGATGGGGGACCAAAAAGGGGGTATAAGATGCCACTTTTTTTTTTCTAAATTCAGCAAACTCTAAACTTCAACGAGAAATTGAGGATAGTTACACTCAAAATTTTAAAATGCAACAAAAACAAGAGTTGTTCTACTCCAAATCTAGTTTCTAAACTACTAATTTATTTAAAAAATGGTGGATATTAAGGCCCTCAAAAAGGGGGAGCACAAAAAGTGGTCCTATTTTTTGTGAAAAAACATAACATAGCGTCTAGTGTGCTCCCCTTAAAATGTTAAATTTTCTTTTTTTTAAATTAATCGCTTCAGTAAGAAATTAGCTAACACCACCTAGTTTATCCTGAATTTTCCTACTAATTTTTTGATGAAAGTGTGATTTTTCACCATTTTCCGAAGTGGACACATCTTGAAAATGTGAAATTTCTGTGTGCTCCCCCTAGAAATCATTGAAAACTAATTGAAAATCAAAACTTCTTTTTTTATAAGTGTGTAGAATGGAGTCTAGTTTCTGAAAATGTAATTTTTTTTCAAAATTCGATGAACGGGCCAAAATCTAAGCCCAAATGAATACACGTTGGTTTTTGACAAAAAATGGACATACTTAGAAAATAAATTAGAGATGAAATGCTTAACATAAGGAGAATTCAAAATAAATTACATGGTTAGATAGCTATCAGAGAGATCTACAATATCATGATGTCTGATTTCATCATTTTTGAAACCAAGTGCAAACCTGACAGGGAGCACACAAGAAAAAATGTTATTTTTTTTGTAGGTTTTCTAGAAAACACGTCTCAGACCTATTTGGTTGGAAATCCAAGGCAAATCCAAGCCTTAGGCTTGGTAAACTTAAATTTCATTAAAAGGGCATACGCCCTATACTCAATATATGGTGTGCGCCCTATAGGGTGTACGCCCTATATTAGACACAAAACAGAAAAATGAGAGAGAGAGAGAGAGAGAGAGAGAGAGAGAGAGAGAGAGAGAGAGAGAGAGAGAGAGAGAGAGATGTTGGAGATAGTTACTAAAGATAAGAAACAAAAAGAAAACAATAACAATACAAAATATATCTCTTCAACATATATACACATAGTAGTTTTGCTATGAATCCAAGATTTATACAAATATAACATTAAAGTATAAGTATGATACTTATACTTTAAGTTATATTTGTATAAATACCTTTCAGGATGTTTGAGATAGGTTTCAGCTGCATAGGAGTTAAGATGCAGATTTTAGATTTTGGGGATTTAAAAAAAAATCAGACTTATCCAAATTTCAAGCACATGAGGGTTCCCTAGATTTATGAACAAGATATGGAACATTGTGTTAATGCATGTAGAAAGCTATATGTTGTACCTTATGAATGTTTATACATAGTTTTGTTGGCATTATAAGATGTTACTTATGTGATTTTAGCACTTGTCTTATGATAGAATCCATAATAGAAGGCTAGTACTTGTTAGGGTGGCCTGAGTGCATCGAAGGGTTGCCTAGACCTATGAGATGGATCTTTTGAAAGTACTTGATGTTTTCCCTAGGATAATAAACATTTCCTTTTATTTCAATATAGGAGATATAGAGAGATTAATTCAATATTTACACTTTACACTTTACATTTCAAATTTTATCTTTCAAATAATATCCCTTAAAATAAACCCTAGAACTATCCCTCTCAATTACATTGTTTTTCTTTATAATTAAATTTTTCTGATAATGAATATCATTACAATAGTAAGTACAAAAATGGCCTGAAGGCATTACAACATATCTTTACATCTTTCTATCAGTAAGAATGATAATAGAAAGGTCTTCATTGATGCATAGAATTGATCACATCCAAGTCACGAACCACGAACAGGACCTCGAAAGATTTTTGCCACCCAACCATGTTAAATTAGTGAAGTTTCACCCCACGTGCTAGGAGATAGAACCAAGATACTCACAAGGCCCTAAGAATTCTAAAGTTTCACAAAATATCACTTGAACACAAATACAAAACATTACAAGATATCACATTACTAATCATAAGGGTTAGATTTTATTATATTAGTATTTTCAAGAAACAATTTTAGTATAAGTGTTATAGTGACAGGTTTTATTATTAAACTTTTTTTTCTTATCTTTAGTAACTATCTCCAACCAATCATCTCTCTCTTTCTCTCTCTCTCTCTCTGTGGAACCCTAAGAATACATATTAGGGGTCCTAGTACACATTAAGGGGTCTTAAGGGGTCATAGGACACATTAGTATGTCTTAGGACCCATTAAGATCTCTCTCTCTCTCTCTCTCTCTCTCTCTCTCTCTCTCTCTCTCTCTCTCTCATACAAACAGACCTTCTTAAGGGGTTGTAAGTGGTTTAAGGGGTCCTAGGACACACTAATGTGTCATAAGAAACCTTAAGAACCATTATGACCCTTAAGATGTAGAGAGAGGGGTATTCAAGGGTCCTAAATGTTTAGAAGGGGTCCTAGGACACATTAATGTGTATTAGGACCCCTTTTGATCCTTAGGAAACCTTAGGACCCCTTACCATTCATTAGTGTATGGTAAGGGATCCTAAGGGGTGATAAGGGGTATAAGGAGTCATAGGTCACATTAATGTGTCTTAGGACCCCTTAACAACACTTACAATCCCTAAGGTGTAGATAGAGGGGTCTTCATGGGTCGTAAGGGGTGATAAGTGGTCCTAGAAAACATTAATATGTCCTACAACTCCTTATGACCCCTTAGGACAACTTACAACCCCTTATCATACATATTAGGGATCTTAAAGTGTCCTAAGGGGTCATAAGGAGCTCTAGGACACATTAATGTGTCCTAGAACACTTTAATGTGTCCTAGAACACCTTATGATGTCTTAGAATATCTTACCATACATTAGTGTATGGTAAGGGGTCCTAAAGGGTCTTAAGGGGTCCTAAGACACAGTGATGTGTTCTATGTCAAGTTAAAAACCCTTATGACACCTAATATGTAGAGAGAGGATTCCTAAAGGGTACTAAGGGGTCATTAGGGGTCCCATGAGCCCTTATAACCTATTTCCCTACATCTTAGGTGTGATAAAGGGTCCTAAGGGGTCATAAGGGGTTCTAGGACAAATTAATGTGTCATAGGACCCCTTAAGACCCCTTACAACCCCTTAAGACCCCTTTTCATACATTAGTGTATAATAAGGGGTCTTAAGGGGTCTTAAAGGGTCCTACAATAGAGTAATGTGTCCTAGGACCCCTTAAGACCATTGAGAAACCCTTAGGACCTCTTAAAATTCATTAGCTTATTGTAAGGGGTTGTAAGGGGTCCTACAACATAATAATGTGTTCTAGGACCCCTTAAGGCCACCAACGACCCTTTAGAACCCCTTACCATTCATTAGTGTATGGTAAGGTTTTCTAAGGGGTTGTAAGGGGTCTAAGAATTCCTACAACACATTAAAAACCCTTACAATCCCTAACTCAAGGGTCCTAAGGGGTTCTAGGATCCCTTATGACCTCTTAGGACCCCTTATCATATATCTTAGGTGTCTTAAAAGTTTGTAAGGGGTTATGAAGGGTCCTATGACACATTAATGTGTATTAGGACCCCTTAAGACCCCTTAGGACCCCTTACCATTCATTAGTGTGTCCCTAGGAATAATTAATGTGTCCTAAGACCCCTAAACAATCATACTACCCCTAAGATGTAGAGAGATGGGTCCTAAGGGGTCATAAGGAGTGCTACGACACATTAATTTGTCCTAGGACCCCTTACCATGCATCTTAGGGGTCCTAAAGGGCTGTAAGGGGTCATAAAGGGTCGTAGGATACATTATAGTGTCTTAGGACCCCTTAAGACCCCTTATCATTCATTAGTGTATGTTAAGGGGTCTTAGGACACATTAATATATCCTAGGACCCCTTGAAAATCCTTATGACCCTTAAGATGTAGAGAGAGGCATCTTAAGGGGTTTTAATGGGTCCTCACCTTCTCTCTCTCTAAAGAGTCCTATGACTATTAATGTGTTCTAAGGGGTTATAATGGGTCCTAATGCGCTATAATGGGTCTTAATGGGTCCTAAGGGATCGTAATCAGCCCTGAGGGTTCCTAGGACCACTTATAACCCATTACAACCCCTTAAGAAACATTAGGACACATTAGAGCCCATTATTGTGTCCTACACTGATTAATGAATTTGAAGGGGTCCTAAGAGGTCCTAATGCGTCATAAGAGATCCTAATGGGTCCTAATGTGTCCTAAGGGGTTGTAATGGTTCCTAAAGGATTGTAGGACCACTTAGGACCCATTACGACCCCTTATGATATATTAGAACCACATAGAACTCTAAAGAGTGTCCTATGATGATTAATTCTCTCTCTCTCTCTAATAGGTCCTATGACTATTAGTTTGTTCTAAGGGGTCCTAATGAGTCCTAATGTGTCCTAATAGGTCTTAAGGGGTCATAATGGGTCCTAAGGGTTCCTAGGACCACTTAGAACCCATTAAAACCCCTTATGAGACACTAGTACACATTAGAGCCCATTAGTGTGTCCTACGATGATTATTGTGTTCTAAGGGGTCTTAAAAGGCCCTAATGTGTCCTAAGGGGTCGTAATGGGTCCTAGGACCACTTAGGACCCAATATGATACATTAAAACCACTAAGAACCCTAAAGAGTGTCTTTAATCAAGTCAATGACTTAAGATTATAATCAATAGTCCATTGAGAATCATGTTCAAGACAATGTGTTGATTCCTGAAATTTGGCTGTCTAAAATTTCCTAAAAACCCTCAAAATATAGAATCTTTCTCTTAACTCCTATGAAGCTGAAACCACTCTCAAACATCCTAGAAGTATATACATAAAATGTAACTTATACTTAAATGTTACATTTTATGTATTGGCTTAGTGTTGAAATTGGTCTGGCAGGGCCTGTTGGGCTTTCTTCCTCCCTCATTTAAGCATTTTTCATAATGTTACATAGGGCGTACGCCCTATAGGGCACACGTGCTATGGCTTTGATTTCCCAATCCTTAGGCTTGGGCAATCAAAGTCATAGTGCGTGTTCCCTATAAGGCGTATGCCCTATGGCTTTTGGGGGACCAAAAAAATGTTTGGCACCTTTTTGGTCCCCCATCTTCGTGCATATACCCATATATGGAAGAATACTAACTATTTCACCACCAATCATCATAGGGGTAAAGGAGGGGTTTCTATCCTTTTAGGGCCCCAATGGCATAAACGTATCTCAAGATGGGGATGCTCTCCCTATCACACATTATTTTGGGTAACATTTACTCTAGGAGGAGAGGAAGTTGGTATATGTTCAATATATGCAACTAGTGATAATAGAGAGAGGATAGAGATGTGGAATCAAATTTTTCAAATTAAGGGCATACCTTGGATTATAGATGGGGACTTTAATATGGTGGAAGGACCTCAAGAAAAAATAGGTGGGTGTAAACTTGAATGGAAAGGAAGAGAAACATTTTACTGGTACAAAATACTTAAAAAGCATAAATTATTTTCAAACCCACTACTTGGTAATATGACTAATCATAAGAGTATATTGTACACATGGTATCATTTTCAATAGGGAGACAAGATAATTTATAGTAGGTTGGACACACTCTATGTTAATAAAGATACCTTTAGCTTGAAAAAATACCATAATGGATCAAGTGTGAGAGTTATCCCCAACCCACTATATGATCATCACCCCATTATTGGAGATATTTTCCACATTGGTCAATCTTATGAACCAAAGGATAAAAAGGAAGGCTTTTCTATGAACATCAACCTCTTGAAAGATGAGGATGTTAGGAGTGCTATTATTTTTATTAGATGGCATAATAAATGTATAGTCAAGCATGTAAGTTACTTTGAGAGATGGGCTCAAAATATTAACATTTGGAAGGCATTATTCCAAGTGGTAATAAGGAAGAGAGAGAAATATAATAGAAGGTTAGAGGATTAGCTCCACAACAATCTTCTTCTTGCTGAAGAATATTTACAAAATAAGCCTTCTTGTATAGAGGCCAAGGAGACTTTAGCTCAGGCTAGGGACTCCCTCAGGAAGTTGCAAAATATGAAAATTCAAGGAGCAAAGACAAGAGATAGGCTCAATTAGGTTATTCATGGGGATAGAGGTTCCAAGTTTTATTTTTAGATCCTCAAATATAAGGAATCCAAAGATAGGATTTAATTCCTCTAGGAAGATGGAAGGGAACTTAATAGTCAAGAGGATATTCTTCAGGACTTTCCCTCCTATTACTGAAAGCTATTTACTTCTGAGGATGTTGGTCATGAAATGGAGAGAGCCAGAGAAAAGATTAGAAACATCATTCTGAAGAAATTCTCTGGGGAAGAGGTTGAAATATTGGATAGATCAATCATAGTGGAAAAAATTAATAAAGCTATCTAGAATTTAAGCAATGATAAGGCCCCAAGGCCTGATCGAATCCCTGTTAAATTATACAAGGAGAACATTAGTTAGATTGGAGAAGAACTAAGTGAAGTTTATGCAGAATCTATTGAGAGAAGATCACTAGGGAAGGATATAAACAATGGACTCGGTAAACTCATTCCAAATGATGGGGACACGACCTTAATTTAAAATTAGTGGAAGATCACACTTCTTAATGTGTCTTACAAGATTCTAGCCAAAATTATTTCTTTAAGACTTGAAGACATTATACCCCATGTGATTAACCCAACTCATACTGGCTTTGTCAAGCTGGTATATTTTGGATAATTTTCTCACTTACTGGGAGGTCATGGACAAGGCCAAAAAATCCATTCAACAAGTGTGTATGATTTTGTTGGATTATGAAAAATCATATGATAGGATATAATGAAATTTCATTTTCATGATGCTTAAGAGCCTAGAATTTCCTAAATTTTTCTATCAAATGATCCAAACCTTAATGAATGAGGCTAGGGATTAGGTGGAAGTTAATGGCTCTGGGTCAGAACCCTTTTTATCTTTATAGATCTATTAGGCAAGGTTGCCTATTTTCCCTTGCATTGTTTGTTATTACTTTTGATGCTCTTTTCCATCTTTTGAGATAAAAATATACTCTCTCTAAGATTGAAAGGAGTGGGGTTACCCAATGGGGAGGATCTTTCTAACATTCAATTTTCTGATGATACAACCATAATTATTGAACTGGAAGAGACCAATATAGACTCAAATTGTTAGACTTGGGGAGTGATAATTTACTTCTTGAGGCTACACAAAATATAATATGTATATAGACTCCTCACAGATAGCCAAGAGATCGTTGAGCATCTTCATTATTGTTGGAACACAGATTTGCATACCTATATTGGAGTAAATCCTTGGTAGGAATATGGAATGGACTATTTGAACCCAAGTAGTCTTGTTTCTTTTGGAGATTCATCCTACATGGAAAACCGGTTAGAAATCCTAATGAAGAACCCAATATATGTTGTTTTTGTAAATTTTGTGAATGCATTCATCATATCCTTTTTGATTTCCTTTTTGCTAAAGAAATCTATGGCCTATTTGGTTTATGTTTACATTAGAACTTCAATATTTTGAACATCATGTCTGAAAATTTCTTGAGCCTCAAAAAGAGCTGCAATATTTTTTGGCCTATATTATCTGTTGAAATTATATGGTCAATTTGATAGTTACGTAATGATGATGTTTTTTATGGAAAGGTTAGGCACCTTATCGAGTCTTTGTGGGGACTCATTTTTGTAACATTTTTGTGCAGGTTACAATGGTCATGCAATCAGATAAACAAAAGTTCTTGCATCTATTGCAAGGAGCAGTAAGGATGTTTAGGTGGGAAATTACTCATGATTACACTCGTTCTAGGTCTTTGGTAGATAGAACACCTTTTGAAAATGCATTAAATAATTTATGGCCAAATTGAATGAACTTAGAGAAAAGGAATGTTGGGATAGAGAGAACCAAGTTGTTGCAGTTCCTTTGGCGGATATTCCTCTTGTTGTCATGCCACAATGGAAAGTTGTTGATAATGAGCACCCATACAAGAATTATTTTCAAGATGAAAAGATTCTAAAATGGATGGAAGGACCTACAGGATGGATAGCATGGATTGACAACAAGAAAAATGAATTCTAAGGATATTTGCAGCCATATCTTTTTGTATTTTGACATAATTGTATCTGATATAACTTGACAAAGTATAACATGTAGCTAGGTTGAACCTCTCGTAGTTTGTCCTCCTGCTCAAGAGACTGATATGCTTAGTTTTTGCTTTATATAGACAGTCTTGTCACACTTTGTAAAAGTTGCATAAATTATATTTAATTTATGTGTGTGTGTGTGTGTGTGTGTGTGTGGGCGTGCGTGCGTGAGCGCGTGCGCGCAAAAGAGTACTTGGACATTGAAAGAAAACCCAAAATGAGAAAAAGTGAAGCTCTTAATTCAAACATAGATTATTTTAAAAATAATCTATATTACAATCTATAGATTGTAGAAAGATAATATGATTAATATAATAATTACATTTTAAATATATTCAATAATAAATTTTTAAATATAATATAATATTTAATTATTGTTTAAAAATACTTTATTATAAAAACATGATTTTAAATATTATTATTTTTGTATAAACTTTGAGGAGATCAAAACTTTACATCAAAATGTACACCAAGAGGCAAATCCTCACACGGAAGAGTCAAAGTATAAGAGTTTAATTACATATCAAAAACTATTAAAAGCACAAAGAAGGAAAATATAAACTAGTGTAGAATATCATCATGGGTCTCCACCTAGGCAGTCCATCCCAAAGGTCTTTCCATCCAAACAATGCTTTTCTTTGCTTGGATTGGGTTCATCATATAGAACTGATCATCAGTGGCATTTTTGTTCTTTCTAACCTCCTTGGGGAGTCTCTTCACAGTCTTCTCAAAGATGGAAAGGTTGTCCATGTGCCTTTGCCATTCATAACCATCCTTCATTTCAAAGATGAACATGGTGGAGTGTCCCATTTGGAGGAGCCTTTTTAGCTTCTCCCTTTCAATCAACATATTGATACAGACCTGCAAAGAAATTTTAGAGTACATGAGTTTTCTAAAAGACTCAATAAGGGTTCTAGGAGTGTCTTGATACCTTTCTTCATTTTTGCATTCCCAAATCTTCCAAATAATGTTAAAATACAGAATGTTCCAAAACAAATTAGTATCTTTATTTAAACCTTGAATATGCCCAATGATAACTTCAAAAATATTAAGATATTTAGGATAAGTGATACCAAACATACACCATATTTCTTTAGCAAAAGTACAATCAAATAAGATATGCCTACATGATTCAGGGAGATTGAAAATACTACAGAATTCCATATAGGAAGGGTCTTTCCTTAAAGGAAGCCTATTGAGAAACATAAGCCATTTGAAGCATCTGATTTTAGGGTCAATGGCAGTTTTCCACATACTATCAAAGTGTTTTTTTCTAATGTTAACATCTAGATTAGTATACCAGAAAGTATTGACATGGTTGATAATGTCAGCACTGTAACCCAAGATTCTATATATGTTCTTGGCTTTGATTTTTGTAACAATGGTACCATCTGGCCATTTTATATCTAGAAACCTTTGAGAGTCCACATGGCAAGTAGTGGGGTGATCCTTACATGCCTTGAAAACCATATTGTAGGTCTTCTTTTGGGACAAGGGTATGTTGAATTTTTTTCTAAGCTCTTCCCAACCAATAAGGCAGTCCTTCTCAAAGAGGCATATAAGTTGAGAGATGCCCAAATTGTGCCAAATTTTAGTAGAGAAGCCTTGGGACAGGGCAAGAGGCTTACCAGAGATGTGAAGATTCCACCAAATCAACCTTTCACCATGCAGAAGTTATGATCAAAGAAGGTCTTATTATATATAAATTGCTTAATATGCTCCCAGGCATTCCAAATAGTTTTAAATACAACAGATCCATAAACAGTGACAGGAAAGTCTCTAGTAAGGTCATAGAAAGGGAGATTTTTCTAGCACTTAGCCTTCTAAGGGAATCCTTTTTCAATGTTACATCTAATAAGAACCTTCCAAGGTTCATCTCCATCTAGAGAGTGAAAGATCCATTTGACAGCAAGGGAAATCCCTCGAGTCTTAAGGTCTTTAAGTCCTAAGCCCCCAAGGTGCTTGTCAATGCGACACCAGTCCCATTTAACAACATGAATCTTTTTATTACCTTTCCCATCATACCAAAGAAAGTTTCTAATGGATTTTTGTATTTCCACAATTTGATAATTATTAAACATCCAGGTAGAGGATTAGTATATATTATAATATGACATAATTTTTTGGCAAACCTGAACCCTACCAGCCACTGAGAGGGATCTGTTATACCATTTATCAAGTTTTTTAGTAATCTTATCCTTCACCCAAAACCACATATCATTAAGTGAAGGATCAATAGAGAAGGGGATGCCCAGATACCAAATAATTTTATGGGGACCACCCCACTGAAAATCAAATTTATAAAACCAATCAGACGATCTTTCACCCCATCCAAGGCAGATGGACTTAGGTTGGGATAATCAAGCACCAGATATAGAGTACAAGGAGTTGATTTTATTTTTTAGAGCATCAAAATTCTCTTCAGACATTTCAAAGAAGATAGTTCTATCATCAACAAATTGACAATTAATCAGGTCTGAATCATTGGGCAAGGTGATGTCTTTGACCACCTGGGAGAGGGAATTGTCTCTAAGAATGTATGAAAGAGCATCAGAGGTAATAACAAAAAGAGAAGGGCCAAGGGGGAATCTTTTCCTGATGGATATCCAAGGGAGAAGGAGTCAGATAGTGAACCATTAATATCCACTTGAGCAGAGGCATGATTGAGCAATAAATTAATATAATTGCAAAAAAATTTAGGGAAACCAAAGGCCCCAAGCATCATGGAGATAAATCCACATTCAATCATGCTTGGTTAAGAGACTTTCTAAATCAATGGTTAAACTAAAACAATATGATTCATTCACATATACAACTTATACTTGCATATTTTCAGATCTATTGTAATCTCATAAAACTATTCTAATCAATATAACTCTATTTATACCTTTTCTCCACTTTGATTCTACTCAGTGTTGCTGTGCTTTGTTGCTCAATGTCCACATAAATCTTTATCTCTTTCCTCAGCTTGTTGACTAGGACTGTATTAAGTTGCTCTTCATCAGTTTCTCTTCAGCATCCTCTTTCATTCATTCACCCACCACACCAATTCATAATGAACTAATTTGTTTCTTTATAGACATGATATCACCGTTGTTAGGTTTTTGATCTTCTTGATCTTGGAGTGATCCACAATTCTTGCCAATTAGATTTAAAGAAAAACTCTTGTTTTATCTCACTGAGATCTTATTGCCAACTAGACAAAACAACTTTAAATCCATTACTTATCTTTGGCTTATCTTGTCGATGAAAATAATGATAACTACCAGTTAACTCTATATTTAGCTCTACCAGCTAGATATTTTATCATTTCTAGAGTCAAGTTAATTTTGGTGTTTGACTCTTTGATAGCCTCGGTCAACACTCAAGCTCTCCTTGGGCTTCTCTGTCGGTTTACAGTAAGTTTCTGGTCATCAGGTATGCTTGTGATTCTGCTCATTGGTAATTCTCATCAGTGTTCTTTCTTGGGCATCACTATGAATTGACTGTCAGTGATCTCTATCTGTCGGGTTTCACTAACGGTCAATATTTGTAGTCACTTTGTGAATACTTGTCTTTTATGTATTACAGAAAGCATAATCTTTTTCTCTTTGATCCTCTGAAGTCTTTGACACTTTGATTATAACCAATTAGATTATATCAAGTTGACATCAACGACAATATAATCCATTAACTAATTTAATGTCTTGCATTATCCTTCTGCATTTCGGTGATCAACATAACATCTTCAAACATTAAATCAATCACATGTTATCAATCTCTCCCTTTGGCATTGATGGAAACATACTACATTATCATACTATACTATCACTAATATAATATGAAATATACAATTTTGTCAAGATTTCCTAATGTAACTATTACAAATGTCTGGCTCTCGGTAAGCTCAAAAGTAGCTTAGATTTGTTTCATGCAGAGTGGTTGTCTTCAATCTTTGATCCCTTCTCTAGATAGATGTACCATATGATATCTCTGTTCTGATATGTGCTCTGCCTTGACTGTTCCTTTTCTTAAAAATCTCTTTTTCCTTTGACAATAATCTTTCTCTTTGTCTGAACTCTCTCCCTTTGTTACTTCTGTCCCTTAGATGGATATTTCATGTGTAATCAATTTCTCCCTCTTAGAATATTGATTAACCCTTCCTTTCTGATTCTCAGGAGCTTCTCTTCATGGATAATGATATAATCTCTCCCTTTATCATCTCTCTCCTTTATTTGATATGGAATCATCTCTCCTTTTGATAATGAGATCATCTCTCCCTTTGTATGATAAAGAAAATCTCTCCATGATGATAATTTTGCCTTGTGATAATGAGATATTTCTCTCTTTTACAAAAATACCAAACAAAAATACTTCTCCTTGTTTTATCATCTATATCATGTTCCATCCCATTGCATAATATATTCCTTGAATTTCCCCATCCATCAGCAATACAATGTCTCTAGTTTTCAATACAGATATGTATCTTGTTATGTACACATATATCTTTTGTTGTCCATCTCAGTGTTTGCATCAACATGATCGATCTTCAGATTTTGTATAGGATAATGCAACCTCCTAGTTATATTACTGACCGATAGACAAGGGTTGAACCCCTAGTCTCTATCTTAGGTACTCAAAAGTATCCTTCAGTAATGGCTTGGTGAATATGTCAGCTAACTATTCCTTTGATTGAACATATTCTAGTGTCACTTCTTTTTCTTGCACTTGTTCTCTTAGATAGTGATACTTGATAGAAATATGCTTAGTCTTAGCATGCATGAATGGATTCTTAGAGATGTTTATTGCATTGGTATTATCACAATAGATAATTACTGGTTCAATGATCTTCATATTCATACCTTCTAGCAATTGTTTGATCCATGCAATATTGGAGCAATTTGCAATAGCAACCACATACTCTACTTCTACAGTAGACTGAGAGATGCATCCTTGCTTCTTGCTTATCCACATGACAAGTCTGTCACCCATGAAGAATGCTCCTCTAGTTGTGCTCTTTCAGTCATCAATGTTTCCAGCCTAATCAACATATGTATAGATTTTTATCTCAAATTTTACTTCTCTTTTGTACCATAATCCATAGTCCTCGGTGTTCTTTTGATATCTCATAATTCTTTTGACAATAGTCATATGTGATTCTTTGGGATTAGCAGAGAATCTTGCAACAATTCCAACTGCGTGTGCTATATCTAGTTTTGTGTGAACAACATACATCATTTTGCCAATCATTGATCTATATAAGGTCTAATTGACCTCATTTGATTTGTGTTCTTTTGTCAGCTTACATCTGGTAGCCATAGGTGTTCCAACTGGTTTGGAATCTTTGACCTTGAATATCTTCAACACTTCCTTGAGGTATTTGGACTGAGTGATGCATATGCCTGCATTTTATTGAAGAATCTATATACCAAGAAAGAATTTGATTTCCCCAAACATAGACATTTCAAATTCCTTGCTCATTTCATTAGCAAAGGATTTGCATAATAATTCATTTCCCCCAAAAATGATATCATCAACAAAAATTTCAGCAATAAGAATATTACCATCGGTATCTTCTTTTAAGTACAGATTGCTATTTTCACTTGTTCTAACAAATGTTATGCTAATGAGATATGAGTGAAGTCTTTCATACCAAGCTCTTGGTACTTGTTTCAATCCATACAAGGATTTATGTAGTCTACCTACCATGTTTCTCTTGTTTGGAATAACAAATCCTTCTGGTTGTTCAATGTATACCTCTTCTTCCAATATTCCATTTAGGAATGCAGATTTGACATCCATTTAATGTGTGTTCTTTATGTCCATCTTCAAATGTACCCTATTTAATGTGTAGACAACAGTACTGACAGCTTCCCTCCAAAAATTTTGAGCGATTCTTTTCTCAATCATCAATGTTCTTGCACAGTCTACAATTGATCTGTTTCTCCTTTCAACAATTCCATTTTTTTGTGGTGTCCTTGGTGCAGAAACCTGACTTTTAATCCATGCTCATTGAAATAGTCAATGAATTCCCCTCCTCTATCTGACCTTAAGCATTTCAATTTCTTTTCAATTTGTTTTTCTACCATTGCTTTGTACCATTTAAACATCTTGAATGCTTCTAATTTATCTTTTAAAAACATGATTGTCATCATTCTAGAGTAATCATCAACAAAGAGAATAAAATACCTATCTCCATAATAGATCTTTATCCTCATCGGTCCACATAGATATGTGTGGACTAATTATAGAATTGCATTAGATGTATGGGTTTTACTCTTGAAACTAGACTTTGTCATTTTACCTTTTTGACAATTCTTGCACATGATATGCTTGGGCTTAGTCATGCTCGGTAAGCCTCTGACATTCCTTTTGTTGCTTATCTTTATCATGTTGTCAAAGTTCACATGACACAATCTTTTGTGCCACAACCATATGTCTTTTTTTCTACCCATTAAACAAGTGGTGTTAGTGTTATCAAGATAGAAAATGTTACCTTTTATCTTCTCACCGGTACCAATCAACCTTCCTGATTCATTGAAGATATTTGCCTTCTTATTTTCAAATGCTACTCTGTGACTTGAATTTTTCAACTGAGAAACACTTAACAAATTATAATTTAGTCCTTTTACCCAGTAGCCATTTTCACATTTTATCAAGTTATTCAACATTATGGTTCCTTTACCTTCAACTGGACAAGGTGTATCATTTTCCATTCTCACTGAACCACCATTATAGTATTCAAAATTCTCAAACTTTTTTTTGTCACCGGTCATATGGTGAGCGCAGCCACTATCTATGATCCAGACATCATTTTTACTAACTTTAAATATGAGTGTAGTTTCTACATACCTTTCTTCATCTTCATTTGAGTCATCCTTCATGGATACAAATACCATCTTGATGTCTTCTTCTGATTTGGTGTTAGTGTCATCAGCTCTGTTCTCAGCTAAGTAACAAGCTTTCTTCCCTTAGTCCTTGTAGTCTCTGGTATCTCTCTTGTCAGATTGTCAGTTGCTTCGGTAATCTCTACTATCACCTTTATCAAACTTCTTCTCATATGATATGTCATTTCTTCTATCATCTTTTCTTTGGTTTGGACATCTTGCAGCAAAGTGTCCAACCTCTTTACAATTGAAACATACAAGTGGTAATTTACCTTTGCCTCTACAATATTTTGGCCATAAGTGCTTCAATTTCATCAAGTCGTTGATCCTCATTATCACTGTCACTATCATTTGTAACAACATGTCTATGACTTGAGTTGCTTATCTTTAGAGAAGATTTGAATGCAAATTCTATAGATGGTAAGACACTATTATCAAAGTTGTTCATCTCAAATTAAATTAGTCTACCAATCAGACTATCTAGAGTAACTGTATTGTTTGCAACTGCTCTCATTTATTGAATATCAGAAACTCTAATGGCATAAAAAAGCAATAAGGTTCTTAATATTTCTCTTACCACTGTCTCCTCTTCAAGTACACCTTCAACTCCTTGGATAGAATTTACTACCTCTTTGATTCTGCAACTATACCGAGTAATGTTTTCTCCTTCTTTCATCCTTAGGTCATCAAACCTCCCTCTTAGGCTTTCTGCCTTTGCTCTTAGTACATTGGCATCTCCTCCATGTAGAAGCTTCAACTTATCCCACATTTTCTTTGCAGAGGTGCAGGTTTTGACATCTTCAAACTCAGCATCGAAGAGTGATGATGCAAGTTCTATCATCATGCAGGTAATCTCATGCTTGACTCTTAATTGTTCAAGAGTGTGAGGTCATGTAGGAAACACATATTCAATATCTAAGTATTGAACAATATCATTTCCAATACTTGATAGGTGGAGTCTTATTCTGCTTTTCCATGATACAAAGTTGTCTTTATGCAACTTGGGCACATCTTGTCTGTTCATTTTGTGATCTTTTGCTTGAGCTGTTAAATTCCCTTTCTAAGCACACAAGATTTGATACCAATTGTTAGTAATAACTCAGAGGGGGGGGGGTGAATTAGTGGCCTCAAAAATATTCCAATAATCAACCCTTAAAACTTAGTACCACAATATTATATCTCTATTTATCTTCAATCCTATAAGATGAATGCCTCCAAATACTTTTATCAAATTACTACTCCTCGAAATGCTTTGTAAAACCTTCTACTGTATGTTTACCAAAAAGCAATCTATTAATTTACCGAAAGACAGTAAATTATCTAGAGTATACCAATTAATCAAGTTAAGTTATGTGTAATGAAAAAAACTAAAGTAATGACTCAAAAACACATTGACACATGGATTTTTAACGTGGAAACCCTGTTAAGGGAAAAACCACTTGGGACCGGTAACCCAAAATTTTCACTCTTCTGAAGTGATCTCAGTGAAGATCCAACCCTCTTAAAGGTTACAAACACACTGTTATGTGTGACCTTGTTAGAGGATTTAAAAGTTTATTTTATCACTTGATATCGGGCATCTCTATGCTACCATCCTTGATCAAACACTCACTTGGCCTGTCAATAGGTATCTAGCATCTCATGCTATCTTCACGAACAAACTTTTTGATAGTCCTTGGGATGTATCTCAAAATAGAAAGGATCTTTAAATCCCACTTGGTTAAGAGACTTTTTGAATCAATGGTTAAACTAAAATAGTATGATCTATTCACATATACAACTTATACTTGTAGATTTTCAGATCTATTGTAATCTCATAAAACTATTATGATCAATATAACTCTATTTATACCTTTTCTCCACTTTGATTCTTCTCAATGATGTTGTGCTTTGTTACTCGATGTCTATAGAAATATATAGCTCTTTCCTCAGCTTGTTGATCAAGACTGTATGAATTTTCTCTTCATCATTTTCTCTTCAATATCCTCTTCATTCATTCACCCACCACACCAATTCATAATGAATTGAGTTGTCTCTTTATAGACATGATATCACCATTGTTAGGTTCTTGATCTTCTTTATCTTGGCATGATCCAGAATTCTTTCCACTTAGATTTAGAGAAATACTCCTATTTTATCTCGCTGAGATCTTCTTGCCAACTAGACAAAATAGCTTTAAATCCATTACTTATCTCTGGCTTATCTTGTCAATGAAAACAATGATAACTACTAGTTAACTCTATATTTAGCTCTGTCAGCTAGATATTTTGTCATTTCTAAACTTAAGTTAATTTTGGTGTTTAACTCTTTGATAGTGTCGGTCAACACTCTAGTTCTCCTCAAGCTTCTCCGTTGGTTTACACTATATTTCTGACCGTTGGGTATGCTTGTGATTCTTCTCGTCAGTAATGCTCATCGGTGTTCTTTCTCAGGCATCACAATGACTTGATTGTTGGTGATCTGTATCCATCATGTTTAACTGACCGTCGGTATTTGTAGTCACTTTGTGAATACCTATCTTTTATGCATTACAGAAAGAATAATCATTTTCTCTTTGATTCTCTGAAGTCTTTGACACTTTGATTATAAATGATTAGATTATATCAAGTTGACATCAATGACAATACAATCCATTAACTGATTTAATGTCTTGCATTATCCTTCTGCATTTCGATGATCAACTTAACATCTTCAAACATTCAATCAGTTACATGTCATCATGGTAGAACGTGGAAAAGCTTCTTTAATACTATCCACATTGTTGATTTCAATATTTTCAACCACATTCCTATTTTTAGATTCATTAGAATGTTTCTGTTTTAGAAGGTTAAAGAAAAATTTGGAGCCCCTGTCGCCATACTAGAGCCAGTGAGCACGTGATCTAATTCTGGCTCCTCTAGCTTTAAGCTGTTGGTGTTGTCTAAGATCACCCCTCACCCTAGTGACAATAGGAACAAGGTTATAATCAGAAGGATTGGTTTGAAAGTCTAGCTTGGCCAATCTCAAATTAGAGGAGAAGATCATTTCGGTAAACCTATAGTCTTTTGCTTTCTTCTGGCCAATGGTTTGGAGAAGATCTTGTCAAGCATGGATGTTTTGATCCCACATCTCTATACAGGTAAGGGAGGAGTAATTATTCTTGTTGATAATCCTAATAATATTAATTTTGTAAAGAACATCAACATCATGGAGCAAAGAAGAGTTAAGAATGAATCTCGGGTTGCTAGACTTAGTAGGAGCAGGGGAATTATTAAACATAAAAAACATAGAGATAGGATGGTGATACAAATTTTTGGAAATGGGTTGAGTAATTGAGAGGGGATGGGTGAATCAATTACCACAAAAACAAATCCAAGTCCCTTTGATGTCTTAATCAAACTTATCACTGTTACTCGGTTAACAAATATATTATGTTGTTACTCGGTTAAAAAAGCAATAATTTATTTACCTCAATAATTTATTTGGAATGAAATCAATAATCTCTCCCTCCTTGACATCCAAATTCCAAAGACTCTATCCAATGAATTTGTAGTGTACCTGATGTACTGATTCATATGCAATAAGTTCTGACAATCTACATCAACTTGTTAGATCTTCACGGGAGCTCGGTTGATGCATCACTAATCTATCCATTAGTGAGCCTTAGGGGAATCACCCCTAGCTCTGCTCTAAGATACAAGAATACATCCTTAGGTAAAGTTTTTTTTAATATGTCTACATTTTTTTCTTTAGTATTCACATATTCCAGCCTTACTTCCTTGTCCTGAACCAATTCTCTCAAGAAATGATACTTTATTGCAATATTATTAGTCTTAGTATGCATGACAAGGTTCTTTGAAATGTTAATAGCACTAGTGTTTTCACAATAAATAATAACTGGTTCTTTAATTTCCTCCTTCATACTTGACAATGACTATTTGAGCCATATGATATTTGAACAATTTATTGCTGCAGCAACATACTCTGCCTCTGTTGTAGACTAAGAAATGCAATTTTGTTTCTTACTAGTCTAGGAGACTAACCTCTTTCCAAGAAAGAACACTCCACCATTGGTGCTCTTTCTATCATCAACACTTCCTTCCCAATCAGCATCAGTAAAAGTCTTCAAATCAAAGTTTCCTCCTTTCTTATACCATAATCCATAATCTTTAGTGCCCTTCAGATATCTCAGAATCCTTTTGATAGCCATCAAATGATTCTCTCGAGGATTAGCTGAAAACCTTGTAAAAATACCAACTTCTAATGCAATATCAGGCCTAGTGTGAACATATTGAAGTTTACCAATCATGGATCTATAGGTAGTCTAATTTAACTCATTTGATTCATCATCCTTAGACAACTTATGTCCAGTAGACATAGGTGTCCCAACTAGTCTGGAATCTTCCATTCCAAATTTCTTTAGTATCTCTTTGATGTATTTAGACTGAGTAATGTAGATACCATCCTTCATCTGATGTACTTGTAAACCAACAAAGAATTTCATTTCTCCAAACATAGACATCTTGAATTCCTTACTCATAGCTTCAGAGAATTATTTGCATAAATCATCATATCTAGTGAATAGTATATCATAAACAAATATCTTTGTTAATAGTATCTTGTTATGAGGTCCTTCTTTGATGTACAAGCTACTATTGTCATTAGTTCTCTGAAATCCAATACTTACTAGGGAACCATGCAATATTTCATACCAGGCTCTAGGAGCTTGCTTCAGTCCACACAAGGATTTTGTTAGGGTCAACAAAACCTTCAGGTTGCTCAATATAGACTTCCTCTTCCAGAATTCCATTCAAGAATGAATATTTTACATCCATTTGGTATACCTTGAACCCTTTATGTGTTGCATATGCCAGAAGAGCTCTGACTCCTTCAAGTCTTACAACAGGAGAAAAATTTTCTCCATAATAAAATACCCTCTTCTTGAGAATATCCTTTACACACTAATCTTTCCTTGTTTCTAGAAACTTCACCTTTTTCATTCATCTTGTTTCTAAAAACCCACTTAGTACCAATCACATTCTTGTCTTTTGGTCTAAGTACAAGAGTCCAGGTTTTGTTCTTTTCTATATGCTCAATTTCTTCATTCATGGTTTCTATCCATCTTTCATCATTCAACACATCTTTAATGGATCTAGGTTCAATTTCACTAAGCAGACATGTGCCTTTAAGTTTGTTCCTTGTCATTATACCTTTTGTTTGATCTCCAATTATTTTCTTAGGTGCATGATGCCTTGTGACATATTTGGAAAGTACATGTTCCTTCCTCTTTGATTCTAGGCTTGCTCCACTTGGTTCACTATGTTCAAACATTTTTTTCTACTCTTCCAATTGAGACTCAGGTTCCACTGTCTGAGACTCAGGTGCCTCTGTTTGTGACTTGGTTCCCTCTGTCTGTGACTTGATTTCTTCTGTCTGAGACTCAGTTCCCTCTATCTGTGACTTGGTTTCAACATTTAGCAGCTCAGGTTGAACATGTTGCAATAAGGTTTGTGTAGATGAATTCAGTGGTTGACATGGTTTCTATCCAATCATCAT
Source organism: Thuja plicata (assembly GCA_018584345.1). Lineage (NCBI taxonomy): Eukaryota > Viridiplantae > Streptophyta > Pinopsida > Cupressales > Cupressaceae > Thuja > Thuja plicata. The sequence continues at coordinate 1,517,298 of MU226705.1, forward strand.
TGCCCGTGTCTTAGGTATAGTATCAGTTTCATAATACACAAAGTTGATGTAGTCTTCAGGATCTTTACTACTCTGTTCTTCACTTCTCTCTACAAACTCATCAATATTTACATGTACACTTTCTATGACTTTATGAGTGGAAAGATTCAAACATTTATATGCTTTTCTTTTACACTAGTAGCCTAGGAATATACCTTCATCACCTTTTACATCAAATTTTCTGTTTCTTGCTTCCTTCAAGATGTAGAATTTACTTCCAAATACTTTGAAATAATGAACATTGGGTTTATAGCCATACCATAATTCAAAGGGAGTCTTCTCAATACCTTTCTTGAGTTGAACTCTATTCAAAGTGTGAATTTTAGTGTTGATAGCTTCCTTCCAGTATTTGGTTGCTATATTCTTTTCAATCATTAAGGTTCTTGCACAATCCATAATAGATCTATTTCTTTTTTTTGCTATCCCATTTTACTTTGGTGTACCTGAGGTAGATACTTGTCTATTGATTCCTCTTTCATTGAACTTATTAGAAATGAATTCACCTCCTCTATTAGATCTTAGGCATTTAAGTTTCTTTCTTGTTTCCTTCTCAACTCTTGCAAGGTACCACTTAAACTTCTGAAAAGCTTCTGATTTTTCTTTGAGAAACATAACAGTCATCATTCTGGAATGGTCATCAACAAATAGAATGAAATACTTCTCTCCTGTGTAACTTGTTCTTCCAATTGGTCCACACAGATCAGTATGCACTAACTCCAAGACTTCTTCAGTATTGTAATTCTTGCTCTTGAAACTAGTTTTGCCCATCTTCCCAATTTGACATTGTTTACATATTGCCAATTCATTTTTCTTCAAAATAGGAATACCTCTTACTCTTTTGTTCTTTCTTATGTTGATCAGGTTATCAAAATTTACATGACACAATATTTTATGCCATAACCAACTTTCTTCTACTTATGCAATAAAACATGAACTTTCAATGAGATAAAGATAGAATAGATTACCTTTTGTTTGCCTACCAGTTCCAACAAGGTTTCCCTTACCATCCAAGATCTTGGCCTTACCATTCATGAATTATACCATGAAACCAATGTTATTCAGTTGTGCCACACTTTGTAGATTATTTCTTAGTCCTTCAACCTAATAAGAATTATCACATTTGATTCCTTCAGTTAGAGCAATACAACATTTACCTTTCACATAGCAAGGTTCATCATTCCCAAAATTGACACTCCCACCATCATAGTGCTCAAGATTTTCAAATTTAGTTTCATCACCAATCATGTGGTGAGAACAACCAGTATCAATTATCCAAGTGTCATTTTTGCTAATATGAGAGAAAAGTGCAGTCTTTTCATTTTCTTCATTGTCTGACTCATCCTTAATAGCAATGTAAACCATTTCATCTTCATCTTCATCACTATCATAATCTTTAGCAATATAACAAGATTTCTTACCTTTGTCCTTGTAGCTTTTATATCTTTTGAAACCTTTCTTGCCTTTGTACTTGTTGAATTTTCTCTCACCTTTTTCTTCTTTGTTTGGACACTTAGCAACAATGTGACCAACCTCATCACATGAAAATCAAATCAATGGTATTCTTCTTTTGTACTGTCCTTTTCCTTTGGCAGCTCTCTTTGCAAGTAGTGCTTCTGTGATTTCTAGATCTTCATCATTAGAATCATCATCATCATCACTATCATTGTCAATCTATTTTACTTTTGATTTTTTATCCATCTTACCAAGGTTTAATTTATCTTTGAATGCAGACTCAAAATTTCTAGGATTAGGAGAATAATTGTCAAAACTCTCCAGCTCAAAAGTTGTTAATCTTCCAACCAATGCATCTAGAGTTATATCATTACTGCACCTCATCTCTTGAATAGTTGAAACTCTAATTGCGTAGATAGGAATTAAAGTTTGCAATACCTTACTAACCACTATTTTGTATTCAATTTTTTCCACTGGGAGCTCTTATGGCACTGATACTTTTCTTGATTCTTTCACTGTATTTTTTAATGTCTTCTCCTTCTTTCATTTTCATCTGATCAAACTGACCTCTAAGACACTCTTCTTTGGATCTCTTTACATTGTCATCTCCTCTATGGATATCATGTAGTTGCTTCCACATATCATAGGTAGTAGGGCAGTCCTTGACTTCATCGAATTCTGAATAGCTGAGTGAAGAATCTATATCAATTATCATTATGTTATAATTCTTCATGTCAACCATCTGATCCATAGACATAGATCTCATTGGTTCCACATACCTATGATCCAAGAATTGAAAATGAGTATCTCCTATATTAGATAGATGTAGCCTCATCAACTCTTTCCATGCAGCAAAGTTGTCTTGGTTAAGCTTGGGGATCTCCCTTCTATCAGACATCTCTGATCTTTAGCTTAGGCCTTGAAACCTTCCCTGGAAGCACCAAATGCTCTGATACCAATTGTTGGAAATGGGTTGAGTAACTGAGAGGGGAGGTTTGAATCAGTTTCCACAAAAATAAATCCAAGTCCCTTCAATGTCTTAAGCAAACTTATCACTATTACTCGATTAACAAAGATATTCTTCTGTAACTCGGTTAACAAAGAAATCTTAAGATATTAACTGTCACTACAACATTTGGGGTCAAATTTTGATGCCAATTTGTGATGGTACTACCATTTGTCATAATAGTGATGGTACCATCATAATTTTGACACCTGTGTGATTATAAACAAAAAAAAAGTAAAAGAAAGGCTCATTTCTAATTTTTGTGATCGCATACCGTTGTGCGCCAAGAGGGCCCTAACTGTGGAAGATTGGAATCTTGGTATATGGTAGAGATGACTTGAGGTAGTCATTCAAGCTTTGTCTTCTCATTAATTCAATTTCATTTTGATGGCATTTGTTGATTTAATGGCACAATATGAATGTTAATACTCATATTATTTACATCTTTTCATTTGGAATGCTTGATGACCCGCGAGCTTTGAGAGCTAGGGCATCGTTGCTATTACCTTCAAGGCATTGTGTGAAGCTTTTATCTCTCTTTATTTGTTTTGTTATTGATATTCACTATGTGGTACTCCTCGTTTATGATAATTTCATGAGGAAATGTCTTCATGGCTCACGGGTTGAAAGCTAGGGCATCATGCATTGTTTATGAGCTCACTATTTAATACTGGAATTGTTTACATCTTTGCATTTGGAATTCTTGATGAACCACAAGATTTGAGAGCTAGGGCATGGTTGTTATTAACTCAAGGCATTTTGTGAAGTGTTTGATCTCTCTTTATTTGTTTTTCTATTGGTATTCACTATGTGGTACTCCCCGTTTATGATCATTTCATGAGGAAATGTCTTGATGGCTCGCAAGCTGCAAGCTAGGACATCATGCATTGTTTATGAGCTCGGTGTTTAATACTAGCATTGTTTACATATTTGCATTTGGAATGCTTGATGACCTGCGAGCTTTGAGAGCTAGGGCATCATTTCTATTATCTTCAAGGCATTATGTGAAATGTTTGATCTCTCTTTATTTTTTTTTGTTGATATTCACTATGTGGTACTCCCTGTTTATGATCATTTCATGAGGAAAAACATGGTATCTCTTTCCTTTCTACTACATTCTTTTGAGTACAGATGTCATGTAGCATGGTTTTTCTTTTAGAAGTGTATGGCTTGACTATGCACATGCATAATTGTAGATGAGGATTAGTAATAAGATGTCATTCATTTCTTAGATATTTTTTATCTAACCCCCATCTCTCTTTTCTTTGCAGGTTCTGGATCACATAGGAGCACACTCGATTCATACCTGGGTAAAAAATTCATCACTTTAGGCAATATCTAGTACCCTTACTATTTAAGTTCATCCTCTTATGTATGCATGTACTCTTGCATATTATTCTAAAAGTTGGCTATGCTCACAGCAACCCAGATAATTTTATCTTTCAGTTCCTTTCCTTGTATAGTATATACAAGTTATTTGGCATATATATAGTATATACCCCTTCCATTTCTACATCAGTATATAGAAGTACATTATATTTGTGGGAATGTCATTATTGCCAACAAATAGAATCAGATTTATGAAGTTTCTATAGTTATTTTCTAAATTAGATCTTATAGATTTTTGTCGATCATTATGTTTGATCCCAAACTAATCTAAGAGAAAGCATATTAATAACAAATAGAATTTTAGTTAAGACTGGGGGTGGGACAAGATCACATTAAACTTCACCATAACCCAAAATGATCACACATTTAATGCCAAAATTCCTTGATTGATCTTTGTTCCCTTGCTTTGACCTGAGATTTACATGAACATTACAAGTTAGTACATTAGAGAAACCAATTTTTGGAACTTTGGACAAGTATTTAAAGTACTATCTATTGTCAAGCATAGCTGCCTCCTCATCCACATCCTCAACACACAAAAAAAAACCCATAATCTTACATATACCATCAGCAAGCTCTTTGTCCTTCATGTTCTTAGAATGGTAGGTTTAGATGAATTATCAAGAAAACATAAATTTCTATTACCATTTTATAAAATTGACCCACTTGAATTTTCATATACTTTCAACAAGCTCATGTCTCTCATATTCTTAGAATGGTAGGTTAAATGAATTGTCAAGAAAACATAAAATTTTCATAACCATTTTATGAAATTAACCCCCATAAACTATTGTGATAATAGAACGTGAAGAATAGATTTTTATTGTACTTTCTGTAGAGCTACCTAATATGATAGAAGCTTATGCAAGAGAAAGTTGAGCTGCAAAGCCATTGAAAGAATGCTTGTAACTATATAGCAATGATTCCCAAGAAACAAAGAATTGGCATTGCCTATCACCAACTTTACTGCATTTATCTTTTTGGATTTGCTTGTGTCTATTATTTAGACCAATTTTTTTTATCATATTCAATGATCCTTTCTCAAAATGTCAGAGAGCTCAAGAATGGAAAGAAACAAGAATAACTCATGATAATCAATGATACATCCTCAAAATTTTAGAGAGCTCAAGATAAAAAGAAACTAGCATAAATCATGTAGTACAGTAACAATGGACCAACCTTTCTTTGACAGACAGAAGCATAGAATGATGCATTTCAAACACTTCCTCTGGCTGCAACCCTCCATGGCCATCTGAATAGACAACATATACCTATAAAAAAACATGTACAACACACCCCCATTAAACCATTTATGACAAACCACAAGCCTTGTCAATACTCAATGTATATATACTATCATACATGCATGAATACCCACCTCCTTGGTAGATACACAACCAAAGAAATAGCATGCCAAGAGCTCCAATAATAAGAGCATTACCACCATGAATACACTAATCTAGCCTAAATCCATCTTTTTGAAAAAGTAAAGCTACAAAATTACAACAGTGTAGCAATACTAATAGGTAGAGAAAAGGTTCATCAAATGCTAAAAGGATTGTCTGCAACACAAAGGGCCTATGAAGGGAAATCCTTATCCGCCACTGTCCTTTTTCTTAGCGTGCATGTGATACTATAAAAGTAAGAAAACAAAAAATAAGGGCTCTGCAGTTGTAACAAATGTGGTAAACACTACAACATATATTGAAAGAGTAACCCACAAATAGACAGAAACAATCATGTCAAAAATATATATCACCCATATTGACATAGTTACCCATAAATAGACTGAATAGCCTTTTGATCAGAGTCCTTAAAATCCAAAACAAAACATTATCAACATAGTTTTTTTACTAAATCATATTAAACAAACAATTCAGACTCACTTGTACTTCTTCCACAATTGTTGGAGAATCTTCCTACACAAAAGTTCACATAACCCAAATCCTTCACTTATTTATATTCCTGAATCTGCATTCTTCCACTGATGCTTTCTTTTATATGGTCCTTCAACCATTAAATAATTACAATCAAGAGATTTTAATCATCCTTTGAACATTAAAATAATTACAATAAAGAAAGAGTTTATAAATAGAACAAAAGAATATAAAATAATAGCTCTTGTTTATTACTTAAAGACCCCCAAAAATAATAATTTCTTCTTTGATTGATCATATACATTCTAATGACCTACTCAACCAACCATATAAAGCTCATAAAACATGGTAAAAGAGGGCCCTAACTGTGGTAAAATGAGAAATTTTCCACTTTGCACTGTCCTAACTCAATTTTATTTTGATGGCATTTGTTGATTTAATGGCACAATATGAATGTTAATACTGACATTGTTTACATCTTTGCATTTGGAATTCTTGATGACCCATGAGCTTTGAGAGATAGAGCATCATTTCTATTGCCTTCAATACTCCTAACAGGGTAGATCATTAGAAGTGATCAATTGTAAGCCTTTACTGGCTCCCTTCCATTCTGTAGATAGTGAAGTTGTATGGGTGCCATCCCACCGTAGTTTTTACTTCCTAACATGAGTTTTCTGGGATATCATATCTTGTGTTATGTGTCTATTATTTTCATGAATTTTTCTATGAATGTTGCATATAATTAAGTTTATAAATTAATACTGCATGCATAAGAAAGAACATCAGCTATGGTCGGTAATACAATAAAGATTGTTTACTAAGGATGAAAGGTGAAATGTGTTAAAAGTTGTAGAGGTACTGATTCACCCCTCCCCTCTCAGTACTACTTCCCATTAATCCCAACAATTGGTATCAAAGCTAAGTCTCTTCTTGGAAAGCTTAAAGGCTTAAGAGAAAATATCATACAATGGAGAAGTGCAAACTTGATAAAAATATTGAGAATAAAAAGCTTGAAATGTAGATGTTCTATGAATAGTATAAAGAAGCTAGAATTAGTATGAGACAACTGCTGGATGAAAGAAAGACTATGGCTTCTCACTATAATGAGATAGATTATCTTGAGGAAGAGATTCTAGATTTCTTTGAGTCTTCAGGATCAAATACAAGCAAGGAATTAGATATATCAGAAGAAAGCATCACAAGCCTAACTGAAATCAATCTACATCTGGTTGGACAAGTCAAATCTTTACAAATCGGTCAAGAGACACAGATGGTAAGAATGATTGATGCCATGAAAAATGAAAGGCAAGAAGAACAAGAAAGAACTCTAGCAATTGATGATAGAAGAAAGATCACAGACAAGCTACAAGAAAAGGAGTTTGAGATACAAAGACTTACAAAGAATCACCATGAGTTAACTAATTAGATTATTCTTATGAGTCAAGAAGCAAATAGAATGAATGTGGAACTCATTGAAAGAATATAGATTATCGGTGAACTAAGAGAAGAGAATGAAAAACTAAAGCATGAGGCTAAAATTCTACAACAACATAATGACATGATTAAGAGAACTAAAGAGAGTAAAAAATGGATGGATGAATTCTTGAATGCACAAAGAAGACCCAAAACCAACACTGGACTAGGGTACACGAAGCATGGAGAGTCATCAAATGAGCTTTTCGAAAAGACCCCTACACCAATCCTAGACCAAGGAAGCTGACATGCAATCATTGTGGAAAGAAAGGCCACACCTCAAATGTCTGTAGGAGCAAAGAAAAAGGTATTCCTAAATCCACATTTACATTCATTGGACATTGTTATAATTGCAGCAAGAAAGGACATAAAGCACATGAATGTAAATCAAAGGTGAAAGAACCAAAGAAGGAAACCTATATGGACAATTATTGTCCCACCTAAAAAATGCATGGGCACACATCTCTTGAATGCACGAAGAAGAAAATGGAAGCATGGAAACCCAAAAATGAAGAAAATGCATATAAACCAAAAAGAGTAGGTAATTCATATGTTTGGGACTACAATACATGGATAAACTACACAACATGTAGTAGATATGGTCACATTGCTGCAAACTGCATGAGATTATGGACCAAAAGGTCTAGAGGCTAGACCAACCCAGGAATGGCATATTTACACTGTCATAAGGTTGGACATTTAAAGAAGGACTACAGAGACCGAATAACAGAAACCACCAATTTTGCAAATGGTGACACCATTAAAGACATCAAGAAAATGAGAAAGCAAATTTGGAGGAAAGCTTCAACCACTGAGGAAGCTAGAACAAGCAATGCGGTAGGTGACACCTCATCCCATGGATCTGGTGACATCACCACCCCTACCTAAAGATGAAAAAGTAAGTATGGAACTGCACTACACCAAGTCATATATTACATCAGTTCCATTATAAAAATTGATAGATAGTCAAAATATGCATGCATAAAGATGCATATTATGTTACTTGTTACAAATCTGAGAAATCAACCCTGCCGGTAAACACATACCGAAAATCATCGGTGAATATAAAGGATGAGCTATTTACACTTACCAAGAATTGTTGGTCAACACATAAAATGGATAAGTTTCTAATGTAACCTGACACCCGTCGGTAAGGAAGAAAGTTATAAAGTTGTCTTGAAACAACACCGATATCCGTCAGTGAAAGCAACTATCCTAACAGCCATCTCGAGCATCTTGTCAACACCAAGAATGTTATTTGAAATTCTTCCTGATGAACTCCATCTACATGAGCCGATGAGTTGTTGAGCATTTATGACATAATTAGGGCAAAAGTCTATAAATACTCGGCGGGAGCACTTCATTTCTCACACACGGTTTGAGAAGAAAGAGTAGAGCGAAAACATAGCGATAGGAGAGCATTTAGCAGAGTGACCTCAAATCGATCCAACGCACTCAAAATAGATCACTCGCAAGCCACATGGATCAAAGTAAGTACTGAGCGCACCGAAGAACTCTGTTGTTATTTTCAAGAAAGCCCTAAATTAGAAATACGATGGCAATCACTTCAAGAACAGTGAAATTGAAGAATGAAAAGAAGAATGTTGTTAAGCTGATAAAGAACAACACTTGTGTGGAACCTAAGTACAAGATATGCCCATAGATTGCATCACAACCCGATGATTCTGGCACATTTTCAAAAATTCCACCTAGTGTTTTGTTGATAGAAGACATAAGGTCCTACATTGTAAGAAGTATGAAAAGAATGAAAATATAAACAAGAAGTAATCCAAGAAAATTAAATGTTAGAAGATTTACCATAAACCAAAGGAGAGAAAGATTTCAAGATCAACCACAAAGAATATGAGAAACTTCAAGAATCCAACAAAGAGCCAAGAGATTTTGGTAAGGGGAAAAGAAAAGAAAAACCCCTTTGTGAATAAGAATATGGCAAAAAGCCTAAAGGATGAGAGCAATAAGCTCAATAAAATAATGAGAGAAATGAGAGATTGAGAGATAGAGGAGAAGATTATTGAAGCAAGTGTGTGAGAGACATCTCTTAAGTAGAGATGAGTGGAGGAGTTTGCATGCGACTCCCTTCTCCTATGGATGCCACATTCATATTGTGTGTGTGACAAATGTGTGATTCCTCTTAAGGAGGAATATCTATTTTCCTTATTAAAGGAATTACAAAATAGTGACATGTCCTCCTACATGGA